>JAMPIV010004782.1:0-116517 GCA_024509875.1 Oreohelix idahoensis | reverse complement strand
AAATTAGACCATCTTTAGGTACTCTGTTCGGTCGAGTTGGGAGTTCAGGCGGTTTTCATGCTTTCTTACCATACATAAGACCACAGGACCCCGGGTTGGGAGAGGTGGATAAAGGCCGTGTGAAGACACATTGCGGGAGTTGTAGTTGATAGAGGTTCATTTATTGTGACTCCCCCCCCCCAGGGCAGGTGTTCCTTGGTTGTGATCTTTGGTATGGTAGTCCCCCCGCCCCCCCGTTTTAGGGAGTAGGCGTGTTGTTGTTTTAGGGTTATTTTAGTTCGATAGGTGTAGTAATAAAATATTACACCCATTCTTCCATGGTTTTTAATAAAATATTATAAAGAAATGTTAAAGGCCCCCTCCTGTACAAACAACCAGATAAAAAAAAACACACGCTTCAGTCCTCCGATCGGGGGGGGGGGAGGAGGTCAGGGGGAGGCCATGGAGTTGATACCAGTTTAATAGGCCGAAGTCTGGCTAATTTAATTTTTAGGGGTTGAAGTTAGGTTATCGGTGTGATGATTCAGGGGTTCAGGAGGGTCCCGCCGGTGGCGGGTGGTGGCGGGCGAAGGTCGAAGGGAGGGTGTGGTGCTTAATATTTTGGCCAGGTGGCGGTTGCGAGGGAAGAAGCGAGAGACGGGAAGGGGGGTTGATTATGGGGAGAGGGGGGGGGGGAGGGTAGGGGATGCTGGTTTTCTGGAGTTTTGCTTGGAGGTTACTTTATGGTGGAATGAGGGGAAGAGGGATTCGCTATGGGTGGGGGAACTCATATAAATGGAAGATAGAAGGGGGTGAGAGAGGTGAAGGTGGGGTTTAAAGGTGTAGGGAGAAGGAATGCAGGGGGGGGGGAGGGGGAGGGTCGGATTTTGGGAGGCGGGGGGGGGGTGGTGTATAGTCCTTGCTCATGTCCCTTCATAGCCGTTTGCGGTTACAAGATAATAATTTCACCCCCCCCCCCCCAACCCTATTCGTTTGACATTTTTGTTTCGGGGGTGCAACCCGCTGAATCCTATTATCTTCTTAATATATACCTCCATCCCCCCCCTCCCCCACCCCTTTGATAGAAACCTTCTCTTACGCTCGGCCCCCCCCCCCCCCACTTTTAATTATTACTCTCGCTTCCGATTTTGTCGTTGTGATCTTATCTACTTCAATTATTTTCCAAACAATTAAGTGGCTCCATTATCCGTCGCACCCCCCCCCCACCCATTTAAGTATGTCTCTTAGACGACTCTCCCACCGGTAACTCCGCTTTTTTAATTTTTTTTGACGTCTTCTTCGCTTCGCCGTCGCGCACACTTTGTCCGTTTTTTTTGATTTGCGCGATCTTGCACTGTCCCCCCCCCCCCCCCCCCACTCCCCCTAACCCCCTACCCCCCCCGCCCCCCCACCCCCCACCACCCCCCCTATATCTTTTACTTTCTCCTAAAATGCTGTTTCTCCACTACTCCTTGTTTTTAACCAAGTCTGCCAATGCGATCTAGTCGCGCATCAGGAAGAAACGACAATGGTAACCCCCCCCGCTCAAAACCGAACTTCTCTAATTTTCAGCCGCTACAGGTCTTTTCGTATTATCGTTTTGTTGCATTTTCCAATCTACGCAGATTAAGGATGCCAAGAAATACGTCCACCATTTCTTTTGTAATACCCAATCTTGTGTTCGTTGCTAAACCCCCGCACAACCCACCCCCCCCCCCCGTCCGTCGCTCGTCCAGTCGGTGCTGGATTTTGATTGCGAGGATAGTTTATTCACACACACTTTTCTGTTGGGTTCGGTGTTTGTAGTTGCGCTTACAATAGTGATTTTCGGGCTTTGTCTGTTTCCTTAACAATCATTTCCTTCACCCAACTGCGCTATCATTGAACCGCTCGCCCCCCCCCGGCGCGGAGAAACGCTAGGTCTAAGATAGAGGACAAAGTACGAAGTGTCAGTAATTTTTGTTAAACACAAAAAGGCGGGGAGTGATAACCTATGACTCACTGTAAGGTAATAAGCCATTGTCTCTATTGGAAATACCCCACACTGGACCTCGCTAGCAGGCGTGCTGTCGCAATGAGATAAAAAGCTTGACTAGTCATTTGATGCCCTAATTGCGCTGCCAATTTCTTGCGCCCGTCCGAGGGACCGCGCCTGAGTAGACAGTCTACGTAGGATACGCAAGACTTTCGGGCGGCTTGCGTCAGAGGAATTAAAGGAGTATCAGCTTCTCGTATATTGTATATGTATGTTTGGGAGCGAAATTGGTCATCCAATCACAGATATAAGTTTATGAAAAAGACAGTGTGCGCATATAGGTAATACTGTCAGTTCTTTTAATAAGATACTCAATTGTAGGAGATACAAAGTTGTTTTAGTATCATACTAAGATGTTTAGTCATATAAGATGTTCTGCTTGTATTAGATGTTTTTCAGGGACAATCTCAAGATGTTTAGGACAGACAAATGATGTTTAGTGGATGTTCAGATAAAGCTGTTTATGTATGGCCATACAAGTATGATTGGTAGTTATACTGTAGCAAGTATGTTGTGAATCGTTTCTACAAGAGTGTTTTCAGTAAATTACAATGTTGGTTTAGTACATCACAGTAGTACATAGATAGAAATCTTTTTTCACAAAGCACACGAGACGCGGTTAACATAAATCTAAGCAATATAGTCAATAGAAACACAATTTTATGACATTTAATGAACAGTAATTAAGTAAATAAAAAAAAACAGTACTAATACATACAAAAAATGCGTGCTGACAGAAAAATTACGACTAAGATCTTAAAGGTACTGCATATTCTGACACTTAAAACAAGTATCTTAAGAACGTGTACACTAAAGTTTCTTACTATAACTTTTACTACTCATATAGGAAATCAAATACCGCTGAATGATCGCGTCATGTGTGAATGTAAGGGAGCAAACATTGTTCTGCGAGTAATATGAATCAAGAAAAAAGCTATGAATGCTGCAATTGACATGTGATGCGTAGCTTTTGCAATTCATTACATGATGCTATTAATAATGAGCGATAGAAAACATCGACAATAAAGAAACAAAAACGAAGAAACGTGCATGCCAACAAATCGTAAATTCATAAATTAGCCACTAGTTTGCGGAATCGGTTATTATTCATTCATTGTACTGAAGTACAGTTTCCTCTTATAAAACCTAGGGGTATACAGTTTGGGCTTCAAAGTAGTAGGCGAGTCATGCCGGGCCCGGGTAGAACAAAATTTAAGTCTATTCATGTCATACTGAGCACATGAGTCTGTGCTATTCGGTGTAGCAGGTTTAGTCAGGCTCTCGAGCTGGAGGCTGTCTTAGCCTGAGTTCCGGAGCGGTTTCTGGTACCTTGCAGGCTTCGTAAACTAACGGGTCAAATGTTGGCAGCCAGGTAGAGGACATTTTCCATGCGATGTCCTATCGCGAAAGTCAGGTACCTGACATACAGCTTGGGGCTACACTGGGGCTTTCTCTCCTGGGGCTTTCACTAGAGTGAGCTGGTGCTATTACAGCCATGTTAATTAATATAGAGAGAGATGCTAGCGTTGTGGTATTACGCACCGGTATGTGGCTCGGTACTGAGAATGTTTCTAGCAATCGTGCTGAATCTATGTTATTCACGTGTGCTCCAACAGAAGAGGAATACGTGTCCTTGTCAATTCACTGAATTCAGGTAATATTGTGTAATTTAAACGTCGCTGGTCTGGGTGTGGACTTTGATAAGGAGGAGTTGGACCGCCTACGCTGTCTTTAGGTATGTGATAATAAACTGTTTAATGAGTTTTGGAAAATGTCTGTTTATCTAACAAGCGTCTTTCTATCAATGGGATCATTTAGAGAGAAAGAAAATTAATTTGTTAGTACGCGAAATAATTATACATAGATACTGTAGTATATAGAGCTCGTTGTTTCGGAAGGAAACGCTATGTTAACGCTACCGTAAGATGATTGCCTTTAGTAACTGTCTTAATTTCGATGTAGTCTACAATTGCTCTAAGTTTGTTTTCTACCGGTATGGCTCTTGGTCTTGTAGACCTACTGGATAGCGTGTTGATCACCAATAAACAAACAAGTATAAACAGATTAAAGATATTCAATAGATGGGGCATGAGAGATATAAAGGACTGAAATGGCTTATGATTAGAATTCATTAGGTGTGTGGACAAAGATGGCCTAACGAATAACACTTGAAGATAGTGCTAGTGAAACAACCAGGTATTAGAGAAAGCGACATGAGAATATAATAGGCATTCACAAGTTGTTTGGTAACTTGCATGAAATATTCAATGCAATTCGTAAACAGTTAACGATTCCAGAAATGTTCAGAGTTGATAATACTGATAGATCTCATTGCAAAGAAATGGAGTTTAAAAGAAAGCCTCGCTGCCGTGACATATAAATGGCTCTGAGAATGGTGGTTGGTAATATGTAGAAGATTGTGGTATGACAGACAGGTACAATCACCTCCCAAAACAGAGGACACGTTTGTTAAAGGTATGATCCAAATGGGAGCGACTAATGGACGTCAATCAAATCGGTTTATGATGAGACTTCCTAGGGAAGTGTCATGGATTTCATTTTATTGTCGATTGCCACCAATGACGAGTGGTTAGTGGGGTGTTTAGTTGTGTAAAAATATAGGTGAATGGTGTGATATCTCAGAAACAGCATAGGTACATCAATAGGTACGATGTGCAAACAGTCATTATTACTAGTCACAAGTTCTAAGTGACAGCAATGGGACCGGTAGACGGCATACGATAATAAAGGGATGAGCTCATATTGCACAAAGAAAACAGATACTGTTCTATAAAAACTGTAATTGATAGTCGAGGTAGAAAAACAATGCTCGCCCAATTTCCATGTTGAGCGAAGGCGACTAACAACTATGCTAGGAAAATGCAATCCCACTGCTCACTCTTGCATCTGACTTCATGCAAAGGATTGGCACGGATTATCTTCTGATAGTACTCAATAATATCCTCAAAAATAGGTCCTATAGTTAACAAAAGGTATCAACCCAGTCATGTCGCAGACGGCCGCAGAGGTATAGTCTTATCTGGTGATGGACATGCATTCAACCAGATGCGTTACCAACGTGAAGGCTATACGCTGAGGACGAGAAACATCCTCTTAGATGGAAGGCTCTTCAATGCAGCAAGGCTACTGATCGAATAACATAGAAATCGTCTAAGTACTTTGGGAGCATGCAGCGACCTATTTATCTTAATGTGTTTCCCATAGGCGCGTGGTGCAACAATTACACTACCATGGATCTGTGCATGTAATATGCCATCCATAACAAACCAATTTCAAAAAGGATGACAACAATCACACACCGCCGCCAGGCGCTTGTGACAATGTAAGATCAACCATGGAGAAAGGGCATATGCTCGACTTGTCAGTGTGATACGAGATAAAATCTACTTCTAGATAGAGGACTTCTTATTCCTGATACTCGGATAAATAAATGAGCAACAGATTGGCTCCCAATGAGCAGTCTTGCTCACGAATTCCGACGAACCGTTCTCACGAGTACTTGCAGGGCGGAAGGGATTAATCTTCCACCACTCGAAGACAGCAAAGACCTGTAAAACTATGGGACCCATGCGCAGGTATAAGAGTGTGAATACGAAAGTACTTTGTTCACACAAGATCTATAAAGACATGAGACCCGCTTGTCATGGGGTTGCTAAGAACGATACGTCGTGGAAATGTTCATTGCAGGATTATAGTCCTGTACCTCTGAATTTCTGACTAATTTAGACAGGAATGAGCTCTACAAGTTTGCCAACTAATTATCTGAGGACAGCAAAACCGGTAAAGCCTGTCATGAGTCCAGCATACATGGGACATGATTTAGAGACAGGTGATTTATCTTAATCACACCCCCCCTAACTCCATCTCCCATTAACTTTGGCAAAAAGAACAGACAATTTGTCATACTTATAAAATAGTAAGGACTATTAATTCCACTAAGGGTTATTTCACGTTGCATTAACCTGGTATTAGGAAAAGATGAAACTGGATCTATAATGTCGTGGAGATTGGGCATTTGCTAGCTGATGTTTGCCCTGAAATTGCTCAAATTTCTTGTCGCCACATACTCCAGTCCAATTCTTTGCTATGATTCACTTCCAGGATATGAGTGAGAGATAGTGAGAGGAACACTGAATGTGGTCATAAGCAGCTCTGGAGACAGAGATTCCAGTGGAGACAGACACAAGTTGATGAGAAAGCAATACGTCAGGAATATCATGTTGGAGAGCTAGGTCATGGATCAGGTCGGACCAACTTTACTGAGGACATAGGGGCTATTTATTAGACTTGTTTGGGCATGTGTTGAACGAAGAAAAAGTTGACCACTCGTAAAACAGGCAGAAATTGAGAGACACGTTTGTTCAGGCCATGGTAAACTCACGGAATGAAATGTTGAACACGGAACAGGAGGGAGAATTTGGAGACTAGTTAAGAATGATGTGTAAGAAGACCTGATTATAACCGCTTGACACGGATAACCAGGAGAATTGGAGGACACGTTATGGATGCGCATGTGTTGAATGGGAAAATGACTGAATACGTCGTATACAGGAGCAGATATGGAGAAACTACGTTCTAGAATTGAATGCTGTCGTTGTGAAGGAAGGTTGGACACGGAACAGCGAGAATTGGAGACACATCGTACGTTGCCAGACTGCAATGTTACTCGTCCATTAGGATGTAAATGCCACCCTCACCTAATTTGGTGACATAGTAGAAACATTGTTGACAACGTGCGTAACATGAGAATCTGGAGCTCAGTTTGGCGTGATGTGCGTGAATTAATGGGAATGTTGACAATCGGGATACAGGAGAATTGGAGGAAACAACGTTTGTTGATGCTGTGAAGGAATCCATGTTGACCCAACAGGACGATCCCAGGGAGGACATTGGAGAAGACACGTTAAACATTGATGTGTGTGAAGAGAAACTGATGGACTACGGATGCAATACCAGGCCAGGATTGGAGAGCACAGTTGTTTGATAGTATGGGCGCTTCTATCATTGCTCAACCTCTGGCGACCCTCATTGCGGATCTTGACAGGGGAATGGCTGATTGTGAGTGAGCTATTCCAGTAGCGCTTGTAACAGTGTCTATGTAAGATTTTGTGTATGTGGTATTTGTATCTTGTTTTTGCTGATTTTTACAATAATTTATATATCATTACAATGTGTTAATGCTAAAAAAAGAAGGGAAAATGTGATAAAATTGCACACAACGTGGGAAAAATATCATAAGTGCCAACCAGAATGTTCATTTTGCCTTTTTGTAACGTGATAAAAAACTATTCGTTACGCCCGAAGATACGAAACTAAAACAGTTAGAGCACATCTACTACTCTAGGGTCGTTTTATCGTTGTGTTCTTCTGTAGTGGCGTTTGGCCCCAGAGAGTCTTACACAGTCAGACAAAATAACTCAGGGGAGTGACAGTTGTTGCACCAGTTGAAAGAATACAAAACACAACTGATTGAGGTAGGTCTTATTCCATCATGGACATATGGAGATACAAGTGTTTGGAAAATGATGTTCTGTGGTGAGGGAGTGATTATGCTTTTAGTATTCAACTATACACCTTTTCTATTTCCTATTAGCAGATCTCTCAATATATGTGTAAATTTTATGGTCTACTGATAGTACTGTTCGCTGAATACTTTCTCTTATTCTTACGTGAATATACAAAGCAACATCATAATGTGTAGAAAGAAATGGATACTCACACAGTCATGAGGAAGGGCTAGGACAGATTGTTTCCTGACCGTAACCAGAATCGTAGGGAAAAATGGTTCTGTATGGAGTTTCCCTCTTTATTTCATTCTTGTGCTTCTATTAACCACGCTTCAACATCCATTTATGAGTGGCTCAGTTGCGTTTGTTGCCCCGCCGCTGTATCCAGTTCAAAGGACAAAATATTAGTAATATAGCACTACATGGCTGGATGGAATTTGACTATGTCATGAGAGGGTATAACAAACTTCTTCTATGAATATTGTAACACAACTTACTATCATATTGTAGCAGTAGATTACCGAGATCAGTTCTGTGTGCTTTTTTGTAGAGGGACAGAATTAAAGGAATAAACAACATAAAGTGAATCCACGATCTAATAAATGTCAGCTGAACGACCAATAATGGTGTGGTCCGACAGCGCGATGACCTCATGCATCATGAGAAAATATTCCATTCACGTGCGTATGACTACCACCTTATTTAACATTTTAGTCACGTAATGTACAGTGCGAGCATGAGGATCACTATCATTATCTTGTTGATTCTCCCTGTCGAGTTCAGGCTTGATGAACAAAAACTACTTTCACGCTTTCAGTCTCCGTGAAAATCTCAGTTTAAGATCTTTCCATGGGTCCATTTTATCCTCTTTTCTAGTACCCTTCTTGATGGTGTTGTGAGCCTTTCTTGCTTCAACCTTCGCAATTTATCCCTGTGATTCTCAAAAAAGTCATTGACTTTCAGGTCGGTAATTTTCCAAATGCCATTTTCTTATTATTGCCAATGTCGTAGTTCACCCATGTCGTGTTTCACTAGAAAGTGTCCCCAGTTTTTTCCCCCATTTCATTCATTGTATAATCTTCTTGCCTATGCCTCTAAGGAGCGCGATGGTGGTATGTAAGTAGTGTAAATTGTGTTGGTGTATAGTATAAGTAAAGAAAAAAAAAATTCTTGAAATTTTTGTTTTTTTCTTTTTTCATATTGTGTCTTGTATCCCAAAAATTTTTGTTTTAACGACCTGAGGAAATAGTACTACCTTGGAAATCAGCAGGTGGAAGATACTAATTGTTCAACTGTGACTTGCTTTGTTGTCTGTGTCTATGTCTGCGTAAGCTTCCAATTGCGCAAAGGCCTCGAATCATTATTACATTTCAGATTTATATTGTTTGTTTAACATCATTTATTGTTGGCCGCAGCTTTTCAGCTTTTGGTATCTGTATCGTTGCCAATAAGTTTCGATACTTGTCAGTGTTTTACCTTCTCTTAGGTATGCTGGACTTGAGAAGCAAAGTTCTAACACACTGCGCGGACACGTGGTGCAAATGGTCTACTGGCTTACAGCCTCAGTAGAGAACGCATCCAGTGAGAGCATCCCATGACCGGCCAGCTGCCAAACAGGGCCAATACACTGCGACACATGTTGTGATGGTATAAGAATAAAGAAAGCCCTTGGTTCCCCAAAACAGTATGCGACGGCACGGCTTTAAAAAACTGCATCAAGCGGATGGAAAAGGGAGAAAAGCTAAACCCGATAAAGGTAGGCTGATGTGTGAGGTGGGTCCTAGAGCTGCTCGTACGCTGAGCTTTACGCTGGGGATAGGGAAGAGTGAAAAAAGAAAATGCCGTTTCACGCCCCCTGCAGGCTCCTTGATGTTGTCAAAATCAGTCTTGGGTCAACTACGTGAGGAGTGGGATGCTGAACCAACATGGGTTGAAACTCAGCAATAGCCATTGTTCAGCATAGCCTCTCGCAAAGAGATCCAAGCAAAGTGAAGGGATTCCAACGCGGATTATTTAATCAAATGTGTAAGGAGTTACGCTATTTATTTTTAATCCCTTGCAATAATAAAGGTTGTGTCCAGTGACTGGGGAAGAGGACAGAGACCAAATATTCCTCCAAGAGACATGCGAGATGCCTCAAGATTGTAACCACTGTATAACAAATAAAAATAAAGGAGGACAGAAGTGATGTGCCAAGAATAACTCAATAATAACTAAGAGGCATCTCTCTTTCTTAAGTATTTGTTGCTAGGTTGATGCCAGAGTTGTCTTTCTTAAGGGCGACCTACATACAAAATAAGCTGAGAGCATTTATCCAGAGTCACAGTGGTGTGGATTCATTGCTGGTTGATTCAACACAGACATTTATTTATTTTTCTTTGCCGAGAAAGCTTCAAGAAATTATCAAAGATAGGGAGTAGAAAAATGCCTTTTTATATCGATTTATAGACCTCACAAAGGCACAATTGAACCTGGTTAGTAGGGATGGGACTCTTCAAAATTAACCTAGAGAAAAATAGCGCCAGTTCCTGCTAAAATGCTGGAAATGATAAAGTCATTCGATGAAGTCATGAAGGGAAACAGTTCCAAACTGCTGGATAGCTGTAGCCGAATATGGTTTGTATAAGTGTGTGTGGTTGTAGGTTAGTGTCTAGTTTAGATTATGAAGAAATCAGAAATACGAAGAAACAGGAAAATATAAGTTATGTTTTGGAATTGAGTGCCAAAATCAGTGTTGGAGAAGAACACTGTGGTATCACCAGGAATAGTGTCACGGCTCTGAGAAGGTATCTGCTTCAGAAAGTAGTTTCATTTAGGAGCGGTCAGCACGGGGATTGCCTCCCCTTGCTTCTGTCAGTATGTGGGTCCACTAATCGGTCGCAAAAGACGCAGCGCTATATGATAAAATTTATCGGACTCACGCGCGGGCAAGATATGTATAGATAGAAGATAAATGTCCGTTTTATCTTAGAGGAGCCTACACAAGAAATTCCCAGAGATTCAAGAAACAAAAACGGCTGTGCTTTATACGCGGGTACTTAGACATAATCTCAGGATTAAACGTTTTATCTAGGTCTCGGTTCGCCTTTTGTGAGTATGGGGTTATGCAGATTTATGCAATTGTTTCTGGCCTCCCGTCAAGACCCCAGTTGGAGTGTGAATCAAACGAAGTTGCCCTTTGTATAAGTCCCTCTTCTGCTTTGATCCAATAACCGCCAACCGTGTTTTAAAGCAAGTCTGCGGCCAGCACGCCTTTTTTGGCTGGCGTCCGTGTAAGGCTGCCACAAAATCGATTGTCACCTTGCTTCAGGTCGAGCCGCGGCCTATCCTTCATACTGTTGCCCCAACTCTGGTGTCATTCTTGCTTCTCGGCTTCCACTGTTGCCTCCGCCAAAGTTGTTTTTGTGTTCGGCATCCTTTCTGTTCGCTTTTCCCTCGGGGGGTGGTCCATTGGGTCCATAGCATAGGCTGTTTTTGTGATGGTAGCAGGGTCCCTTTCTGAGGACGTGGCCAACCCAAACTCCAGCGTCTGCCTGCTGTGATCTCTCTTTTGGTTTATTGGGTGCATGTCCTCCTGGCGTGTTTGATACTCCGATTAGTAGTTCTTGGTTGATGAGGTTGTTTTGGGCCAACAGATTGGAGAATTCTCTTAAGCAGATTGTGTGTGGAAGGAGAACAGCGGTTGGATAATCTGATTTAGCCTATAAGAAAAGAAAAGATAAAAAAACTCTAGCATTTTGCAACAATTGTCTTGCAGATTAAAAAATTAAGACAGCAGACTTGGGGTGCCCAAAATACAACGGTATTTGGTTAATTTAAAAAATAACATCAGACTGCGTTACACTCTTATTCTATTCAGGCCATGGGCCCCGTATAAGTGCGCAACATTCATTCACTTGTAAGTTTTCTAGTTGTGCTTGTGCGCCAAATTTATATTCAGTTTGCTCGGTTTGCTCTGGGGGAAACTAGTAATAAATTTAGGACCTTCAAAGACCCCGTTACATGCAGGTCTCGGACCATGAAATTTCCAGTTCCATAAAGGGACGTAGTGAAGTCTCTCCGCGCTTCTCTAGGGAAGATTTCCTAGGGTTCTTAGTTCTAATTTTCGGATGTTGCTTAAGACACATAAAATTAGTCCAGGCACGAAATTTAGCAGAGCCACAGTGTCACTAGCGTAAGGTTTTTCCTAGAAGAGAAGAAATGATGGAATGTCAGTTCGGTTGGGCTAGCCGTCTACTATCTCAGTACATAGACTACTAGTATTGGTCACACAGCACTAGATATCTGTCGACGTATCCAAAGACCTCCGCGGCGGGATTGTCTAGTGATATTTAGTTTGCTTGGTGGCCACACATCGGGCTGAATCCTGTACTTAATCGTGGTTATTCGGAAGAATTTAATTCTGGCGCGGCGAACGATAGGCCGTCCTTACTTCATTTCTTAAGCTGTTAGAAGTTCATTAGGTAAGTGTAATGAAAGTGTGCTTGTTCTTCTTAAGTGTCTTGCACATGGATAATGTTCAGTAGTACTAGGTATAACGCTGGCCAAAGAAATTGGGGGTTTACCAACCAGTATTGGCACTGAATTAAAGAAAAAATTTACATATGGGAAATTAGTTATACGATATTAATGTGTTAACAGGCAAAAATCCACTAACCTACAATTATGTAAACCTGCTAAGCGTTGTTATAGTCTTGTTCTATTAGTTTTATAAAGCTTCACGTTGAGCCCTAGGTCGATATTTAACTATTTATAATCAAATGCATTCAATCCTCATCGCTGCATTAATGAACCACGCCTCATACTCAGAATACACGTGGCGTATTTCAATCACTCACTCTTTGATGGCTTCATTTAATAGCCAGTGATAAGTCTTTGTTTAGAAAATTAATCTCTCGTATCTGTATTTTAGTATTATTTTTCAGGTTTAAAAATTAAATAATATAAAAAACCATTAATATGCCTTACATTTGTTCGTTTAACGCTAGAAATTATAATTTTAGTTATGCCTTTTCGCGCGGGCACTGTAACACTTATCAGCTAGAGAAATAATTAACATGACTTATAATATATAAATTTCACTGAGCTGCGACACAACCAAAATATAACTAGTGAATTTGAAAGGAAGCGATGTGTGATCACTTTCATTTTAAACACTTGCACGAAATTAACTATACAATATGATATAATGATGTTTTGCACGTCACACAGAACTTGACAGGTTAGCATCGGCGGCAGCAGACCTCCCTTAACGATATGTAAGAATTTTAGGCTTCATAACTATTTATGGAAATGTCTAGACAGTTCACGGACTGGCAGAAAGTTCGAGCAAATTGCCGAAACAAACTGATGAGAAACAATTCGGGGGGCTCTAAATTCAGCATATTCCTCGTTCGTAGTCGACGTAAACGGTATGGGTTCCCTGTATACTGCGGGAAATTTAGGAGGCTGAGACTGAAATAGAAATGAAAATGCTAAGTTTCAAACTTACGTTAATATCCTTTACCAGACAAAAGAGGTTGGTAAAAGCTTTATTTCGTTTAAACGAAATCTGCTCTCCCCCTTTCCGGATGGAAGATATACGTTTGACTAGAAGAGTGGCTGTCGTAAAATGCCACTTACTGACCCGAGAGGGCGTTTGGCGTTCCGGTTTGAAGCGTTGTCAACCCGTCTCCAGTGCAGGAAAGAGGCTATTCAACACCTCCCGAGAGAAAACTCATCCTGACGATCCTATATAACTGAACACTTCTTTGCTTTACTCGCCCTTACGCCCAAAAAACTGGGCCCCGCTGCCGCGGTGTGTATTTCCCGGCAGTGCAGGTTTCATAATCACATGGACACTGAGAATTTCTACTTGGCAAAAACTTCATTTGTCAGCGATGCGAACTCCCAGACAAATGTCTGAAACTGTCGCAAGGAGACGTCATTTATCGCGCCTTTCTGGGCGCGCTCAGCCCCTGAAAACCGCGACTGTCAGCTGAAAACTGAAAAAAGTACTCAGGAACATTAGGTTCCTGACTCGATTTGTTCTGGGAATAAGCGATAAGTCAGCAGTTATCGTTTGTTGGTTTCTTGTGGCCGTGGCTTATCTAATGCAGAATTATAAGAATGCATTTTCAGCACACAAATCGTCTGTAGTGAGGGATCTGGAATCGTCTACGAACGTCAAAACTGCGTTTGGTTCTCAGTTTTTGAGACAAGAGAATAACAGTGTAGAATGAGAATGCGAATAGAAAGAAAAATTACTTATTCGCTAACGAGTTTATTTTGTATGTTGGGGGTAAAATTAGTAATTGTTGTATAGCCCTTCTTGGCCTCTGTGGTCAAACATCGGAGGTCCTCCCTGAGTCACGGCACGGGCGACAGGAATTGTGATATGTGATCAGAGCTGTTGTGCTTCGCTGGGTTCTCTGTGGCGCGGCTTTATTTGTTTGTGGGTTTGCTGGAGTAGTTGACAGAGAGGGGGTATGTCGAGTATTGTCTACTTGTTCAGCACTAGCTGCCTGTGGAGAGTTCACCAAGTCTTTTCGGTGCTTTTGGTCCCGTTTGTTTTTTTTTAGTGCCTCACTGGCCGGTGATCTGCTTATTCGTAGCAAAGCAAGTGGACATGCACACGTCATCCTAGCTGGCATCAGTGGCAGTACGCTGGTGTGCTGGGGTTTGTTTCAGTGTCCTCAGAGAATGAGACGCGCTGACTATGTCCATCGTTGTGTGGTATTAGAGTCGTTATAGCTGTGCTTTTGGATCACCTGAGGGAAAGCGGAAATAGATTCGAGGCCGACCACGAGACAGCCTGGTGTTGGGCTGTGGATGAGTGTTGTGGTGGAAGGGGCAGGGATGCAAGAAAAATGAATGAAGTCAGAGTTGGGGCCCACTGTAACGAAACGACGGATGTGCCACCGACCGTGGAGGGGGATCAACTGTGGAAGGTCAATTTGGTTTTGTTGCCCCTACAAGGACGCCACTAGGCGTGATTGGCCTGATCTGCTTGATCGGATCTCGCGCTGCGTTAAGGATTCATGAACAAGAAGAAAATGAGAAGAAGAGTATAGTCGCAAAACGTCTACGAATGCGAAAAAACCACAGGAAATAATAGGAAGAAAAATGGATAATAGTAAATTGTATGTAAAATTAAAAATGATAATAAAATAGAGGATACGGTGTGAAATGAACCGTGAATGGTAGAAAGAAATGAAGGAAAGGAGGATACAGGGCAATTTATAGATCATAAGTCTGTCTCGGTCGACACATTGTCTTTTTAACCTATCCCGATATTCCTTACCATTTAAAAGAAAATAGTGAAAATTTTTTTTTGGCGATCACAATATAGGAACGGAGTTATATTGTCTGCAACTTTTCCGTTTGTCCATACAAATACCATGTTTAATAATGTGATTGATCGCAATAATTACACGGTCATTTGCTACGATGGTTATTTTTACGACTCTGCTAAGTTAATAAACAAGGTATACTAAGCGCTAGCTGTCAAATTAGCTAGTTTGGCAATAAAGTATTGAGTATGCTTGCCTCTGTCGGCTTGTGTGCGCTCGACATAGCTTTTTGGTAGCTCCACGCCTTCAAGCTATAATAGTCACGCATATCTTACAGGCACCAGAACTGTGTTCTCTTTAGGACTAGGTGACAATATAAAAGTAGCGAGAAAGCCCCCCCCCACCACCCCCCCCCACCCACCCACCCCACCCCCCTTGAGGGGAGGAGAAAGAAACTTCAGAAATGTCCTTTAAGACATGTCATTCACCTAATGCTAGTAGTCTGAGTATCGGCTTGGGTATCGGACTCTTGGGTGTTTTACACTGGGTTTTTTTTTTGTTCAGATGGATATATTTCTTGTGAATAACTATGTTAATAATTGAATAGTATGCTAGCGCATCTGAACTGAAAGCGTGTATGAATTCTTATACTGATTGAGGTAGTCAATGAACTGAAGCGGGTACTGATTCATACTTGAATGAGCTAGTCACATGAATATTACGAAGCGTTCTGAATTATACTGATTGAGGCAGCTCAATGACTGAAGATAAGACGTTCTGATTCATACTGAATGAGCTTGTCAATGAACTGAAGCGGTTGTCTAAATTCATACTGAATGGAGCTTGGCAATGAACTGTTAAGCGTTTTTGCTGATGCATATCTGAAACTGAGACCTAGTCAATGAACCTGATAGCGTTCTGATTCATTACTGATATGAGCTTGTCAATGTAACTTAAGCGTTAAACTGACTCATACTGAATGAGTAGTCAATGAACTGAAGCGTTCGGATGCAGACTGGAATGAGTCTAGTCATATGAAACTCGGTGGGGTGGATTTATGATGTTATAAATGGTTAGAAATGAGAATGTATGATGCAGATAGTGCGGTTAAGCTGTGTGAAGGCCCCCCCTGGGAAAAGATAGTGAAGTGAGTCTATATATAATAGTGGTTTGTATTGTCAGAGACCTTGCTGCTACTACCCCTACGGTCCTCACTCCATGCGGACGTATTTTTGTCACTTCCTAAGTCCCACCCTAATACATAGGGTTGATATGTTATTCTGGCTAGTTGTGCTATGTAGTAATGTAAACTATGTTTGTAATAATATGGACAAACAAATATTACACCTAAGACGATAGGCAAAGTACAAAATTAAACAACACCCCAGATTTAGTTTTAGTGTGGAAATATTTTTTTTTACAAATTTATTTGATCCAGGTATCACGCAATTTTGGTGTATACTAGTTATTTTTTGAAGCTCAAATAGATTATATAATCAAAAATATGTTTTACATCCAAAAATGATTGTCAATTTAATAAACTGTTGTCAGGGGATATATTATTATTACTCACAAAAATTTAATGAAAATGTGTGTGTCAATTCTGAACAGTCTGTCCAATTTACTCTTCCCTCGCTTTGAATTGGGGCGTTAATGTCTAGCAAATAAGCATTAAGAAACGTCTTAATGTTCATACCTTATTCTGAATGATGATGATTTGTATTAAAGCACTGGGAAATGAGAGTAATTTTGAGGAGTAGTGGGGTGTGATTTCTATCAAACGCCTGCAGACAAATTGCTTACTGTAACTTTATGTCTTCTGGTTGTTGTACAGGTATTGAAGAGCTTGTAGAGTCACAACCTCTGTGCTTCCTATATTACTGAGAGTCGTCAGGGAATTCTGGCTGTTTCTTAGGAAATAAACAAGGATTGGCACACAGTTTTGATATACATTGCCTCTCACTTCTTATGATGCAGAAGTGGTGAACAGAATCTCAGTTGACTGGGCTCACTTTCGAGCGATAGAGTTGAAACTACATGAACAATATTGTGGTGATTGAATTTCTAAATACCATTAGCTAAATTGTTACCCTCCTACCCTATCCATGGGCCCCCCCCCCCGCCATAATAAAGGGACAAAGATAAGAAGTACAACAACGTACATTTCTGCATTAGAACGGTCTGATGGAGTTGTCGCCTACAGCCTCAGCTTATTATTTTGCTAACGGAAATTAGTCTCCGAAACGAATAAAAAAAACTCGGATAGGTACAGGTACCAATTTATTTTTCAAATTGTGCCCTTTGACATAACTGTTTTCTTGAGTTCTTAGGAAATGTTTGCCTACAATTGCAATGTTAAGTGTGGAAACGAGATGGGAGGGCTAAAGGATAGATGAAACGGCTAATTTCGTAATTCGCATCATTGATTCTTTAATACTAAAATCACAACTATAGCACAGAGCAAGCCTTGCCTTAGGGAGTTTTCCCAATACGAATGATGAAAATTAGAAGTTAAATGTAATTTAGAGATTGTGGGACACACTACGGTCATGGATATAACTCACGCTTAGCTCTCTGTATTATTGATATGAGAGACTTAAACTCTCTGGTAATTAGCTTGAAAGTTAATAGAAATAGAATCTATAGAGAAAGAATTGAACAGGAGCGAGTGTAGTTTAATTAACACGACATAAATGGAAAAAAAAAAATTATAGAATTGTTGAGTACTAAAACCTACATTGCCCCTTAAAAATCGTAATATTCGTGATTGGTACCTGAAATGAATTGCTGACATGAACTATGGTGTTAGTTTTATAAAATAGTCCCTTAAATCTAATCAAAATAATGATTAAAACATTACATTAGAGATCAGATGATACTGTCAGGTCAAGTCATATCTGCTTAGAGATCGCATATATTTTTTTTTGGGGAAAAATAAAAATAAGGTTGACAGATAATGCGTTAAACATAGTACATCGAAATCCGATTGGTGAGGGGCATTTGAAGTGGACGCGAAATATATTGGATGACTTTGAGCCCCCCCCCACCCCCCCCCCCCCCCCCTAACCCAACACCCCCCCCCCCCCCCACCTAAATCGCCTAGTACGTAGAAAATTAGAAAAGCTTTTGTTTTTATTGAAGCCCCCCCCCCCCCCCCAAGATTACCCCTTTTTGATAGAAAGGACTGTTTACACTTGCTAATGTAATATTAAGATGTGTGAGTTGGTCCATACTGAGTCGCATGAGTGTCAGAAGAAAGAAAAAGCATGTTAGGGGGAACGCACATTTTCTTAAAAACTTTCTACAAGCGATAGATGAGATCAGGCTGTGCTTTCCAAAAATACATTTTATCTAGGCAGCTTGGTCAATACTGGACCAAAATAGAAAAACAGATTCGAACTGTGTCCAGTCTCTTCAATCACTAGATGTATTTCATTTGAAGATTTGTTGATAAGCTTCATGACATTTTCTTGACCCATTGTGATTTTATGTGTAAAATTGAATTTGAAATAATAACATTGTGTTCAGGCTTGGGACTCCTTTTGACTGGGTCTATTGCGGATCTATGGGGCTCAAATGCTCTATGAGATTAAAGTCCACCCAGTTGTGATCCTAGATTTAGACTGTCAGAGAGGTTGTAAAATACAAGAATATGTATGATTGACATAAAAGGGCCCTCCCCCCCCCCCCCCCCCCCCCCCCCCCCCCCCCCCCCCCCCCACCCCACCTTCCCCCCCCCCCCCCCACTTATCCTCCAATTTTATTATATGGAAGAGGATTACTATCTGGAATTGCAAGTAGTGGCGTTTGTAACGTTTGGTGTGAACTATTAGGGGAGAGGATACTAGGATGTGGACTGTACATTGTCACATCAAAAGATAATGTAGGCATAGGATTTGGATAATAGGACTCTGTACCTTGAGGTTTTTGGGGGTTGTAGTTGTACATGTCCATTCTTACTTGTGGATAAGTGGGGTACCCTTATCTAGAGGATATAGTATAGGAGAATTAGGTATTAAAGAAGTGATGCATAAAACCGTTCAAATTTCAGAGGAGTCCTGGGGTACTGACGTTAATGTAAACAGTATTGATAGTTACAAAAGCGCTTAAGAAAAGAACTGATTGATTCAGGGAACTCATTGTTCTAATAATACTGCTATGAGCCAATGCTAGTGGGTCCTCAGTTTGATCCTAGACTCTCAATAAGGGAATTAGAATGAGTGTCGAGCGGAGGCAGAGAAATATTTCTACCTTTATTATCTACGGCCAGATAAGTTTCTCTTGTTTGGCACGCCCTGAGAGCTCAAACTGTTTATAAAGGAATTAAGTGACGTTACTAATAAGAGTGACGTGAATTAAAACTGGGACAAACTATTTATATAGTTTCCACAATGACAAATAGAAACAAACATTGCTAAAAGGAATGATTTACAAACAATCAAAACCTAGTGGTTTCCACCAGTATTACCATTTAATAGTAGGGAGAAAACACTACAGAAGTATTATTCGCTTAATAATTTTATTTATGTGAACTGGAGATATATTGTGCTTAATTGACATGATTGTAAATAAATTATTTTGATTTCACTTTTTTTTAAATTGTCAGTCTGATTCATAATAAAATTTTTCTAGGAGAAATTAGACATTAGAAATCAGGATAATAAATTGTATAAAATTTATGAATTTACACAACATTTCAACCACAGTTTTAATAAGTGTAGTTTTGATAAGATAGATAGCTTTTAAGTGTACGGTCTGTTTTGTTATTGGAGGGTAAAGTATAAGTTTGACTGTGTGATGTTATGAATAATAAGCTATTTGTTTGTGATTATTGTGGGGTGGTTGTTGTTTGTACCTTACACTCTACCTCTAACCATAGGACCTAGACTATTTACACAGATAACGTCATTTAATATATATAATATAAAAACATTTTAGGAATGAGATTAAAAGGGGTGTAGCGGAATGGTACATGAAAGTTTTCACAAGTAGTACATATTGCCCCCCGGTCCTCCCTACCAATTCAGGGACATTCTTAGCTAATACTCATTTATGTATTACAATAATAACACCTACATACAATTAATAACTGATCAAATATCCACTATTCATATTTATATAAAGGCGATCCTACATATCACTATCTCTGATTGAAATACTGTCTCTCTTTCCCTAAAGCTGATAACATTTTTAATCTTTATTCATATTCGCTTGGTATACTTAAACAATTAGTTAACGTTCTTTATTTGGGTTTGTTACCCCATTCTCATTGGTCCAATTAATACTTCAAATACCAGTTTGACACTTTTCCTTGACAAAGGAAACATTTTAAGTTAATAAATATCAAAGTCTATAGTACAAAGGACGGTTGACTTGCTGTAAGAACGAACGGGCAGTGGTTTTCTTGGTTCTTATGTACCAATACTGTACAAACAATTGTTCCCCAATCATTAATAAGTATAATATTTTATTTTTTCTCCAAACATGCAGAAAGCATGTCGGCTTTTCTACAACCTGTTTGAATATAATTTCCTAACAATACTGTGAAACACACAAAGTTTAATGTTGATCCTACCTCTCTCTATCTAGATAGCCTTCTACCCACATAATTTTACATAATATTCTAATAATACATACATATAAATGATAATAAAAATGATATATTGTCAATGTTTTCTTTTTTAAACCTGCGATCAAGATGAATATAACACTAATAGTTTTCATTATAATTAATTTGCGATAACATAAATATGGTCAATTCCAGATCGCTTGGTGGGTGCAGCATCAGCAAAGTCAAGACAGAGAGTTACTATTATTTTGACTTGCATAAACGCAACTTTGTAGTGATGATTATTTATTTCTCCGTTAGTGGACGGTCTTTATTATCCTATTACTACTATCGAACTAGTTAATTTATCTCCGTTAGTATATTAGGATCTCCAGATTCCAATCGGGAAAGCTGATGATTTTGGCTTCTAGCGTCTGTATTTTCAAAAATACTGCACATCTAAATATTTCAAATTATTGGATCTATCCTCTACCATTCGCCCCATATATGTTGTCATGTTGTGGAGAAAAGAAGTAAGTCTGTTCGTATCCAGCTGGTCTTTTGTCAATATCTCTCTTTATTTATTGAAGTGATTTTCAAATATTATGATTAAATAATGTATTGAATCCTGTGTCTGTCTGCCACACGAGTGTTTATACTATTGTGTCTATTGTTTATTCATTATATGTTACTATTTATCTGTTAGCATTTTCCTATATCTATACTTCTATGCTGTGCTATTTGGTTCAAATTCATATAATATGTAATCAACTGAACTCAGCCGGAGCACGAACCAACTATTGGTTTCACTTTCTATTCTCTCTCTCGCCACTGTGATTGTCAAAAAATTTCTCTCCAGGATAATCGTATTATTACTAAGCGCCTTGTACTACGTTTCCTCATGGCAAACGAAAACACCTGTATTTGCTAGTTACTATTCAGGTGTATGACGTCGTACAAAAAGAAAGCTGACAAACGGGCTTTTGCACGCTTTTGTTACAATAAGGCGCCTACTGTTTTTTAGCCCGACTGAAGATACGACTGTGTGCTGTTTTTTGGGTCTGGTGTCGCGATCGTCTAATAGCCGTCTGGTTTTGATTTTCGATCTGAGTGTCAAGCGAAGCCGGGGGTTGTGGCTCTGCAAAGGCTGTGGCGACTACTTTTGCTCAAATGCCAACATAGATAAGGTACATGCATTGGGACTTGGCCTATCGTTTGTACTCTGGTTCGCGTACAGATGGCCACCGAAAAAAATTCAGAACGCAGTAACCATTTTGTGAATAAAATTATAATAAAATAAATGTATTTTATTTATAGAATAAGAAATTATATTAATTAAAAAATATAAATATATTTTTATAATGTTATGGGTTATATGATAGTATGTATATGGTGAATCAGTGATCGCGTGTAATCATCAGATATTTTACGGCAAATCAAGCGGTCGGAATAGATTCATACCTGAATGAGTCCCCTTGTCAATGAAAACCTGAATCATTTCTGGATTTTTTCCTACTGAATGTAAGTCTTAGTCATAGGAAACTGGAAAGCATGCTGATTCATACTGAATGAGCCCTTGTCAATGATACTGAAGCACTACGGATTTCATATGCAATGAGCTGAGTCAATGAAACTCGAACGCTTCTATTCTTGAATTGCATGCTGTATCATCATTCTGTAATGAGTGTTAAAAGTCTACAGTCCGGAAACCTCTGTATGAATATATGTAATGCGTGGATGGTGTGAATCGAATTTTTTTAAGATACCATGACAAGACCATTACAGTCTACCGTAGATCTTACTTCTTTGTGATTTGCCTGTGGCGGTCATCGCGCAGATGTTGTGGGTATCCTAGGCTATGCTGCGACATCCATTTGGATAGGGGTCAATGGATTTTATACTATCTTTGATATTTTATTTTTTTTTTGTTTTAAAGTTTTGCCTTCGTTTTGGCACAGGAGTGTGTCTTGTTCTTCAACGTAGTCGGTTTATCATCTATCTTAGGGCAAGCCTCCGACATATACAAGCACATTTAGCAGATCTGCGCAATTTTTTTGTTTAATATGGCAATCCTCAGAGTATCCTTATTACAGATCGTTGTTGGTGTGAAGAGCGGCTTGCTTTTACCACGGGAGGCAGATCAACAATAACGCGGGTTAGCTGTTAAGAAACATGTAATTAATCCCCTCCCTTCTAACTTAGATCGCGCTCAATTTGTTTAAATTGATTCAATTATCCTCAACAGATGATTCATTATTAACCTGTCTGCTCCCACTGGCAGCAGAGAATATCGTACCTTTAACCAAATCTAGAGCCAAAATCTCTTGTCACGGCCACAACTGATAGGTCTCTTTCTATGTCTTCATTTCGCTTAATTTGCATTTTTGTTAAGTTGTACTTTTGCTTAAAAAACGGAGTTCAGACCTGATTCAGAATGTCCTGGGGTTTTCAGGTCTAAAATTACTCTTGTTACATTTTTATTCCTGATACCGGTATTTATTTTGGTTAAACTAAGAACAGTTTGAACACGAGCCGCAGCAGGATTCAAAGGATGTGTGCTAAAAACGACATGAGGGGGCATGGGACATGAATCCAGAAACTGGGCAGAGGATTGGATGATATGCCTGCGATCGCACCAAGTTGGCTATGCTCTCTATAGGGCGCCTGATTTTCAGATTGGGGAAAAAGACAGGCTGTCTCACTAAGACGCAAGGAAGAGATGTGCTGAGAAAACCTTCAAAAAAAGAACACAGGAAAAATTACACGATGGCCTCTTGCCGCCTTGTTCTGGGGCGTTTTTTCCCAAGAGACAGTTATGCATGTAAGGAGCTATTATAAATCTTTGTTGTATTAATCTGCGATAGAAAAATTTATTGTTTTTGCTAACTTTGCTAAAATCCTGCGAGTAGTTGACTTGTTTACTGTAACACCAGTAGCTTTCTCTTCTGGTTATTTTTGATCTTATTCGTATTGTTATAACCTACATTTTTATATTCTCGTACTGAGTTCATCATCTAACGGGATCAAAGAGTTCGTGCCTTGGCGCCGGCCACTGAGGGTATATGAAATTTTTCAGAGCTGGAATTGCATTTTTTTTTATTTGTTTTTCTTGGTCGCATTATGTACGATTTGTGTATACGATTTTCATTGTTCTTCTTTACACGTTAGTTCCTTTGTGTTGGTTTGCTTTTTATTCTAGTGTATTTTTATACTATTTTATTTCTTTAAAGTGTGGAACCGCTTGGCATACTCTACCATTTGTTATAGAGTTGTTTAATAACCCATAGAATGGAGGTAATAACACCGTTAAAAAGCGTTTAGTAGTTCAGTTAAGGCCATTTTGCGCCAACAAAAGCAACAGTATCATGAAGAAGTTTCACGGCCTTTTGAGAGAGAAAGGCATTTTTGTTAAAGCTGTCCCTGAGAACGCTAAAAAATAGTTAAAAAATCGTTTATAATGTCATGTTTTTTTTTTTTTTTGTTGTTATTGGAAAATGGTGTGAAAGTGAGGACGTTGCTATGTTGGGTTTTTTCCCGGTTTTTTTTTTTTGTAGAAGAGGGAGAGGGAGACGTGTGGAGAAATAGTGAAAAAAATGCTGAGGGGGAGGTATCGGGGTGTGCGCTCAAATGTATGATGGATTGTGGTGATCGGTCTGTGTTGTGAAAAGAAAGGGCATCGTGGGGAATAATTTGGCGGGATATAATGGAAAAAAAAAGAGTTGCTGTAAATAAAAAGGAGGAGAAGAGAAGATATAGGGGGGGAGGGAGGGGATGAGTGAAGAGGGGGGGATACAGGATTTTTAATGCCCAATTGATTCCGATGGGATGATTTGGTAGACTATAGTGGAGGTGTGTAAAGAGAGCGGACGAGGGTGAACTGCGTGTTGCGAGATCTATCATTAGCTAAGAGCTGTGGTTGATATTTGATGACGCTGTTTCGGTGATCAAGTGGCGCATGGTGTGGAAATTTGATTGGTGTGTGGGGGTTTACGCTACCTTTGTCGTGGCGGATTCGTAGTAAAGACGGCCAGGCTTCTCCTGAGGGTCGGCATTGTACTACGTGAGGTGACTCGTTTGCTGGAGGTTGATTCGGTTGTGTGGATTGGGCTATGACATTGTCCGAGGTGTGTGCGTGTGGAACATGTCTGTTGCATGTGATTAGTCCAATACTTATAACGACCGTATGCCTTAGTTTCATCTAAATCCTAATATGGTACGAGCGAACTATGGGGAAGAAAAATAAACTGAAGGTCAGAAGAACAAGAATTTCTTATCCTCAGGGCGAAATGCCTTCTCCCTGGTAAACCCACTTGAACCGCATTGGACGTACAATCGGAATTAGCTCTCGGTCAAACTAATTAGTATTTTACATGATTGCGCACAAACACATTGATGGCAAACTGACTCGATCACACAAATTTTCTTACATTGATGTTGTAAGCAGTCTCAGCCAGATGTCACACTAGTTTGGTTTTTAATTGTTTTTATTGGAGAGCCGTGACAGGCCCTTTTCTTTAGTGAAATGCATTCTATAAACATTGACGACTGCTGCGACCTGCCCTTTTCGTTGGTGTAAAAGGCTTATAACTCACTCTGGCATTGGCAGTGAACAAACAGCCACGTTTTTTTATCTTTTTTGAGTTTTTGCATGTAGTAGCAGACATGCCTCAATCACTGTTATTCAATGTCATAAATCCGCAAACGTTTCAACAAGCAGCTTGATCTTAGGCAACAATTTTGTAGCCGCAGCAACGCTACCAACATTTTGTAATAAAATATACAGCAACAGCACAATCAGCTTTGTGTGTCCTAACAAGAGTCACAACCTTCCAGACGGACCGCAGAGCCGAGTCTGATTGATGCTACAAGAAAATAAATTACGGGAGGAAACTTGGGTAATGTTGACTCCGCATTCGCAGGTTGACCAACAGGTTTTTTCCGAACTGTCGCGTTCGTAAATCCTCATTTGTCTGGAGAGTCCTAAGTGTGATTCGAGGAAAATTTGCTAGGTGGACATATTGACACATTTGCTTTCTCTTATTATCTGCTGCATGTTTTCTGCTATGTGATGAGCGACCACACCAAAATGAATAGCTTACCTTTTCTTCAGATTCTTATGTGCCGATATATTATTTTCTCCGTCGTAGACCTAAAAGCCCATGCCAACGAGACCTTTGATTCATCTGGAGGAAAGGCTTGTTATGCAACGCTATAACCGATGGACAAACGATCTATGCTTGGACTTCTTTATTCGCAAATATACACCAAGGACAGACCACTAACCTAGGACCCCACCCACCCCCACCCCACAATTCTATGATGATCGTATCGATTTATTCTCAACTTGGCTGAAGATTCTTGAAGATGCTGTTCTAGACGTTGCAACATCCTTTCCCTTCCCAAGACGCTGGGAAGACATTTAGTTGGCATTTTTTATTGACGATTACACGCAGAAAAACCTTACATCTTCATCTCCTTATAGAAAGGATACAATAGACCATTACAGCAGAGAGACCAGTAACCTAGCGGTGAAGCTGACGAAAACGTTCGTAAAAAAAAAAGAATCAGAACCGAATTGCAGGGAAACTCAAAAAATAGATGTGTCCGAAGAATACTCCAACGTGCCGAGGGAATTGGCCACCCACTTCAAGACCACTGTTGGGAGATGGAAAGGAAAACAGCTCCCACTAGAGTCGATTTCAATCATATACGATCACGCCACCAACATGCAGGAACAGTTCTCCATTTTCATCAGCAAAACCAAGAAGATATCATACAGGAATTGCACCAGGTTACTGTCCATTACTTGTTTGTATTTGCAAAACGCTACTGCGTTGTGGAACATAACTTTTGGACGACATGCACACAAAAACACGAGTAACAACTCAATACAGAGGCACCACTTCCGCATCAGTAGAGAACCAGGCTCACCCACGTTATTTATTATGCAATGGTGATATACACAGACTCACCAAAGAAATCATTCCTTTAATCGAACCCAGGGTCAGATCTACATCCTAAAGGTCATGGGATTGATGCTTTGTTTACGTTATTCAAAATGCTTATGTCTGGTCGATAAATGATGTCTGACTCTGGTCTTTGGACCACATACAGGGACATAACTTTAAACAACAGTTATGACATTGGCTCCTAACACCAAAAAAACAAATCGCTCAACATTCATCAGTACCCACTGCAAATCACATGCAAATCAGAAATCACACTCTTATGCTTTTGTCACCTGATCAAGTAAGTACGTTCATGCTTAGTTGAGTAATTTCAACAACAAAAAATTATCATAGCTCTGTATTACGATACTGGAAGCCTAGCCATTAGCTAGTGTTGATGAGTATGAGAGCAATCTTTACCCCTACCAGATTAAGAAAACATGTCAGATTTGCACCTTCGAAAACATATATGGCTTCTGTGTCTTGGCTATAAACAGTTCAAAATACGAGAGTGCGAATTCGTGCCTTCTGTAACTGATAAGGGTTGGATTTTTAGGCTTAGGACTTTCAATTACACCCTATCGACTATGTAGGTATTTATAGTTCAAGAGAGTTTGGTAGAGTGTCCTATCTGGTTTTGTGTTGATGTTGTTTGCTGTGCGATTTAGAGTATGTGAATAGTAGTTGCTAAGAGTTTACTCAGCACGTAGTTTAGGTACGGTACAGGTGAGAGTCTAGATAGTGTAAAACTGCTCTGGGAGGTTTTTCTTCAATTTATTTTGGATCTGGTCAAAGGTACAAGTACGGCTACATCCAGTTCATACTAATAGGGAGCATAGTCTATAGGACAATTCTATCGAATAATTCAGTACAACTACATAGATCATCAGACTGCATTGGGTATATTCGTAGAAGTATGATGATGTATATGGTCCCGCAAAAAGGTATCTTATGCGTTGGCCTCCAAATACCAAAGAGTACTTTATTCTATTACAAACATCCTGGCCCTTTAAATGATTCAGATCGTGGCCCTAATCTCGATTCTGTCAAATCGATAAGATCGACTTCGATCGAGTTTTACATTCCAGGAGGTTGCAGGTCGATACTCGTGTCCTTAGTGCTTTCCCTAAGTCTAACTTTCATGTCGTAGACTGTATACGCTGTTCCACACAGTGTCGTTCTATCAGTAACACTAGAGCAACTTGTTCTACGCAGGCTGCAGAATGACCCCGTAATGCTCGTAATTAGTTATACAATGTAGAATACGTGCAGGTACTGAAGATACCTGGGGCCGTGACATTCTGGCATTCAGAGAATAGACAGAACCTTCACGGTGTCTGTAAGTGCATGACTACTAAGTGAGCAAACCTAATGTACTGCAAGTGACTATGTCGTGTTCAGCCAGACCATAATGTAAGTAATGGTTACTGGGTATTGGATGTAAATGTGTAATGATGGCATTCTGACTCTTGTTCGAAAAATCCACACCACAGTAAAGCATACGCTCCTCCACGGCGGTTGATAAGGTGATACTCAAGGGGCAAGAGTTTGCGATCCTTTGGTTCACGCTAACTTATCTACTCACGCAGCAAAAAGGTCTCCTTATCCCTAACTAACTTACAGTAGATGGACGCCAAACGCGATCCTTCATGCTTCATCGAGGTTCACATCGACTCCCAAGATCAAGGTAAACGAACATATGTTTACAGACGACCTTCCACGGTATGTTGTACTATGGAGGCATGTCAAACCGCTGACGCTATCATCCGCTTATTTAGGCAATCACAAACTCAGACAGGGGTCGAGTGAACTTATGTGACAGACTATCGATTTATGTGATGAAATATGTGCATGCGAAGCGGGTTGTGTCTTATTCGGACTGACATGAACAGTGACATGATGACGATCAACACAGCTCGTGTTGTCAGAACATTTCCAACAACCGTTGACCGATATCACACTCATTGTATTAGCTGAGAATGGTCATTCGACAGCTCATGGTATAAGAAATATGGATTCCTTTTCTACCCGTTTATGACCGGATCCGTTCACACTCGACAGCTTATAGAGGAGGTGACGGTAATCTCATATTTTAATGATCAATTCTCTAGTATCCAGTGGAAGGGGTTATAATGTTAATGCTTTGACCGTAAACAATAATTAATAGTGTACATGGAACTCATGATAAATACTAATATTATCCAACAAATCGTCCTTTCAGTAGCCAAGCCGACTCAGCATCGTTCACATCATACTATAGTTTTGGAGAAAAAAAAAATAACTGATCATGAGCAATGTCAGCTTATGGATAAAAAAAATTGTACTGATGAGCTGTGCGTAACAATTACGCACTAATCTGTCGTCTCCTCGGGACGATTCTCAAACTTAAATGTTCAGGCAAACACTTTTTTCATATTTATGATATCCTGGAGGCCTGTGGATAAGATGAGAACAACCGTAGTGAAGCTCCTAATCTTCTGGCTAAACAAGCGATGATGCGCGGATATATTGCCCTAAATGAGGCTTGCTTGAAGAACGATGGGAGCGATAAACTGAGAGATTATATCTCTGATTCCTTAGAGATGGCAAAAAATCGTGAGTCTACGTACTAGGGCAGTGTATATATGGATATTCCAGGATAGATGAGTGCCCACCTACACCAGCCACAGTGATGGCGCAACAATATCATAGTGAACATTGCAAATTATACTCTGTACAGATCTATGATCATGAAATATATTGATCTTTAGTATTATACAATGAAGTGTGTGCTGCCTACGATTCGAAGTGTATTCATTGAGTCAATATACAGCGGGCCACCCTCCGTGGATGGAAAATCGTGGGCGTGTGTACAGCAGTGTTAATAAACTCTGATCCCTAACTAGGTGAGTGCGTAGCTCGATTATGAGTGTTAGGTGAACCTTCGGGTTTTGTTAGGTGTTGTCGTTTTTACTACCCATGACACTTATAGTCGAAAGGGACCTGGGGATTCGGTTTAGAACTTTCTGCGCTGAAAGAAGCATTTGACGAATTATCATACCCTGTTGGGTTATCAATGACGGCATGGTACTGGCCCGAGTTCTCCGCAACGTTGCACGCTGTGGTTAGCGTTTGTATTGGAGGTGAGTGGCCATGATTGCACGTTCTTTACAGGCCACGTTTAGGAGCCTCTGGATTGTACATGGGGGGATGTATCTTCCACAGGTGGGTGTCCAGTCCACCTGGTGACACCTTGTACTTCAGTCTCCATAGGTCGAAGTGGATAAATGTGTTTTGGCTTGCACGATGGATTAAGAAAAACACGGCGATGGTAGATGAGGAGATCCGTCGGTAGATGGTGCGCAAAGACTCTTCCTCACTTGTATGTTACCAAAGTCAATAACGCATGTCATCTTTCATCCACTGGGGGTCACTCATAGTATCCACTCTACAAACAGTGTCCAGAGTTTTCAGGAGTGGCCGGTATTTGATGGGGAGCCGCGTGCGAGCGTGCGAAGTTCGCACGACGGACTTGCGAGACGCTCGGCAAGGATGGCTTTTCTGATGTTGTGAAGGAGGGTTACGCGACTGGCATTGCGTATCATGGATCCTTTTAAACAAGTCTCTCACACACTTAGGCGTGTGTTATTTAGTAGTTCCTGCCCATATGGGCGTACGTTTCCACCTGTGTGGGTTTGGTGTCTGTTTTAGAAGCTCTGTCGTAGAGTCAGGGAAAAAATAGATGGCAGGCCCCCTGTATATGCCTTTATTGTTACTAGAGTTGGCTATTGTGCCAAGCAGGCCCTCTGTTAGGAAGTTGAATAGCATCTCCCTTCTGGCTCAACTCCATTGGCATGAGGATGGGCTGAATATGGGTTTTGACCTTTATACATTGCCTGACTACCTATATACCGCAGTATAACCATGGGATTTATCACTGCAGGTTGTGAGTTTATTTGGTGACCCCTACTTGTGAGTCATTTTGGGCGGATCTCTCTAAGAAAAAGATAATGGACCAGTATTGGTTCCTCCCCTCAGTTTGAGTAGGCGGAATGGACTGTGTGTGCACTCTACTCGATCAAGAGCGATGGTTAGTTAAACCACCACAAACAGGATTAACGAGATATGAGGGTGTGTAATGGGGCCATTCTGATTGGAGTGAGAGATTGAGAGGGAGAACTGCGGGTTCCAGATACTAACATTGGACATGTAGCAGCTTAGCACTGAGGTGAAAACTCGACTTGCTAGGGCGAGGGCCAATTTGCGAAAAGGGTGCAGGTTATATCTCTATTGGAGCGGAAACGGAACCGGATGAAGAGGAAATTAGGAATCTGAAGAAAAGGCGAGTAAGCAGGTTAGGGGTTGGATTTGACAATCAAATGAACAGCAATTAGTGGCTAACGTCTTAGCGGAATGCCCGTCTCTCAAAAGAGAATAATATGACCTGACCTCATGACGAGTCTAAGATCCCGCTGCTTTGCTTTATGGAAGGAAGGATTAAACACTTGCCACCTATTCTTTAGCGCTGTATGCTCACCTACCTATCGGACAAACCAGGATGGCTGTAGAGGTAAAAGTTTTAAGACAGCAACTACATGGCTGTGTCATTGCATCGAGTTCCGATACAATGCAATGATATCAGTTAAGCTTATTATTCTTGGTGACTTGTAATGCTCAAGAGTAAGGCTCAGCTCAGATAACATCCTCCTGGAATGGCATCTATCGAAAGTACTGGCGTGTGTCCGCTGTTATACTAGCAAATGGACTTTCTTCTCCTTCCAGACTTGCGGCAGAACATCATAAGCCTCCTTGTCACCAACACCATTTTTCGATTTTCCTATCCGCAATAGGACCTCCTAGGATGCACAGACCGTCCTCCTGATGCTCACACCTCGCTCGAAGCATTGGATACCTACTTGACTATGTGAGATTGTTTAGGAGAAGGACCAGGCAAGATGTGCGGGGTGACCAGAGTCCAAGTGTGGGCTGGCGTAATGCTGGGAGGCTGATCATCGCCATCTCTATTTGTGTCTAAACTAAAAATTTCGTATCCCATTCCTGCAGGCTGCAGCGCGGCTAAGGGAAAGAACTCAAAAAGGCTACTCGGAATATTACCAAACCTGTAATAGAAGACAAAAATTACAACAGTCATTCAATGTATCACCCTGAGAAGGACCGTCTCAAATTCTATCCTCCGTTAGAGGCCACCAAAGTGCGGAAACAATTGGTGACAGCACCTATGCGCTAGCATGATTCTACAACCATGCGTATCAGAGTTCTGTGGGGTCCGCCATCAAGAAACAAAATGAAACTGGAATTTGTATGATGAAACCTCTAAGTATGATATGAAAGAGATGTTGGGTCTCCCTGAGATAAAAACACCATCTATCCATAAAGCAATATCTAAATGCTGCAAAAATCTACATCCAAAGGAACAAGACGCCTTTCAACATCATGTCGTAGGAATCGTTATCCAACTATAAAACTACGCCAGATGCGGTCCGAATTACATGGCACTGTAGAGTAATCGCTGAGTAATAAAGCAGAATAGCAGTCTGATGCTCCAACGTGCATTGATTGACAGCCCCCTCCCCCCCCCCACCCCCCCCCCCGCCCCTGATATATTTTTTGACCATGCACTCAAAGCTGTCTAATTGCTTTTCCTGTACATTATTCATGTGATCATTTCCCATCCTGTCCTTAATGCAGATGGAAAAATATGAAAAAACCCTAATTACAGACAAGGAAAAATATCTCCATTCGCGGAGGTCGCAAACACTTTAAGTTAAATATTCTGCAATGCAGCCTTGATCATCTTAATTAACGATATTTGAAAGCCATCAACCGATCTGCCCCAAACTCTCTATATACATGATCACAGCACTAGGATTGATTTATTTTATTATACCGACTTTGTGAGGAAGACCTCAAAACGACGGAATTCGTCGTAACTTTCTAGTGGAAAGGCCCCCCTTGTGGCGTCGATTTCGTAATTCCTGTTCGAGAGGTCTGTAAAGATGCGCTCGGTACAGGTTCTAACTTAGAGAAACTTCACTTGAATCTTCAGCATAAATAAAAATGTTGAGCTAGAGTGATGAACCATCCCACACACATCTCACGGATGCTGTCATCGTTCAATTTGTTACATCTTTATATACGTTAATAGGTAAAGTTTTAAATGGTAATCGCCGTTGCGAAAACCCTACAAGACTCTGTATAACAAAGCATCGAGGCATCTCCATCACACTATCACATCGATGGGATAGATATTTGCAGATTATATCGAATCCTTCTTTAAATCGCCTTACGGTTTTCATCTTGAGCAAAGGTCGTCTACTTTGAAACGTCGTGTGTGTGGATTCCGGACTAAGAAAGTGGCGGGAACGCCCCCCAACACGATTATGGTGTGTGTTGCTGCAAGACAGCCTGTCTTCTAGAAAATGCCCAAAAGAGATAAGAAAAGTACACTAGCACCTGTGACCTGTTAACAGCTTTCATCGACATTGACATAAAAAGGCGTTCGACACGACGTCTGAGTAGATGAGTGGTTCTATGATATGATCATGGCCACAAAATACGGCTGCCCCAAGAAAAGTTGTCTAATGTGCAAGCTACAGCCTGCATGGATGGAAATGCTAGGGCTAAGAGTTCAGGAAAAACGGTTTGATCTATACGGGAGCCGTTCCCCAGTCTCAAATGTGCGTTTATAACAAGCGGTGTGTATTTATAAGGGTGTGTACTTGCACCCGCACGAACTCTTTTTCATTGGTATCTTATTATTTTTGCTGCTATGCTGATCTGATGCTTTTCATGAGACGGTGGACACAGGAATTCGACATCAGATATTGTATTGATGGATGGGAAAATTGTTTTAATCTGTTTAGTAGGTTCAAGCAAAAACAACCAAGTTCAAATCTACACCATCAGAGGATCTTCTGTTTGATGACCGATCGTTTGGCCTCAGTGCTGGTCTCTATGGAGGCTCTAATCTGCGAGCGTATCGTTGATAGATTCTCCGAAGGCCTGCTCGCAACTTTGGGCTTACCATCAAACACGGGGTGTGAGAGGGGGAGAGTACAATACAGTAATCACTGTATTCCAAACCAGCGTATCCTGCGCCACTAATTTATACTGAGCCAGTCATGCAAGGGTAATTGGTGAAAAATGCTGAATGTTTGTGCACAAGGTTTTCACATGCCTTGTGGTAGAGTGTACACTTATGCCCAGATACCATCGTCATGATGATGAGCTTTGTGAACACAGGATCTCCAAGCCGTGATCGCTCCCCCTCCAGCACATTTGGCTAGACGATTACGCACAACGTTTCGGCATCGATAGTGGCATTGTATCTACATACAAAGCTGAATGGTTTATGTACAGAGCTGCGGTGCTGCCAGTGTCTTTGGCTTTCTGCTTTATGCATGTTGAAACATGGGGACTGTGTTACAGTGGCACCGTAAAAAAAGTCAACCAATGCTATCCATACAGTCTTCATGTCTGCTCTGAAGATAGATGTTGAACATTCAAATGGCAAGGACAAGGATCCGGATAGTCGCGTTTTGTGGACAGAGGCGGTTGGTTTTATCCTAGCATCGTTATTATTCTGATGTCGAGAGTCACAGATTCGTTGGGCAGAGGTTCATGTAGTCCGGCATGCCAGACCATCCTATCGATGCCAAGAGATACTTCTTTTACGGGTGAGATTGCACGAAGGGGTACAACGCTCCATGGTGGCCAGGAAATAGCGCTTTCAAAGATAGACGCTTAAGTGGTTTCATTAAAAACCTTGTGGACTTAAACCCAGAGAACTCATGGGAAGCTGCTGACGCAGAAGACCGAACTGCGCCTGGGCGCAACATCTCTTAGTAAAGATGCAAAGTGTTGCAGTTAGTGGTTGCAGTGCGCATGCGAATCTTTCCCAGTAGAGCTCTAGCAGGCGGAAACAGCGGAGAGCAAGCTAGGGAATAGATCGTGATTGAAATAAAACCTTCTACATGAAAGGACCAACTATTTCCCCTTTGCCCACCACGTGTCGAGATCCTTCCAGACCGCTCGGGTCCTCAGTCACCTTCTACTCTTAGACTATCCTAAGACATCCTATAATTGGTATGTGTACAGACTGGTTATTTGTAAACGTACGGTCGTCATCACCCTGTGTCATGGCGAACAACAACGACATTCAATACCAAATATACGCAATTTATAATAATATAACACAATATTCAAAGAAAACAAAATACATTAAATAATGTGATGCCAAGATAATATCTAAAATCAAGTATCAGATTACTATGTGTGATGTTCTCTTCGTGTTATACATAATATTAGCAATCGATTAGGAGTAAGGGATAGACTTGTGATTACATTCAATCCGCTTCCCGAATCCAGTGACAGGTGATTATGATATACATATCATCCAAGTTCCACATTGTATGTACAAAATCTCGCAAACTTCAATAGAGTGTGCCTGCTAAGAATATCAACAATAGACACTTCGAATCTATGTAAGATCAAATATTAAATCGTACTTAGATTTACATATATCTTTTAGAAATTAGTATAATAACTCTCATAATGGTTGGTGCCATGTAGATCATCTTTTTGCCCGTATTATAATCGCCTAACCGTAAAACTTCTTCTGTTGATGGTTATGATTCATATTGTTAACAGAAAACAGAGCGGTAAATTTAACATAGGTATAACAGAGCGTGTATCGTAATAAGAAATTCCCACAACAAGTTGAGTGAAAGAGGAAAATATGGTGCTTTAATATGTCATTATAGTATTGACTGTTTATCGGGAACATATTTATATGATAGAAGAATATAGTTGGAAATCGTGTGTGGCCCGGGACTAGAATGTCTGCCATACATATTATTGTTTGCCGAGCCACGTTATAGCGCGCACCGTGCGTGAACATGAATTATGGTTTTGAAGAGCTATTGCATTATCGATTGTGGAGCCTCGAGTTCTTCAATGTTTTTGCCTCTGAATAGCAGTAAGAGCTTTCTGGTCGGTTCCACAAGGAAATGTGCGCCTAGAAAGAAGAAATCGGTTTGTAACTTCAGGAATAGACCATACCTGATCTAAGTAATTCACGGTCTAAAACCGAAAAGTAATAGTAGAGTAATTCTTTCTGCAGCATTTAATTTCCTAGAGGATATATTACATCACTCGGATGCAGAGTATCAGAAATACTCCTGCATAAGTGCTGCCCACTCCCAGTTTGGACGAAAAGGCTGTTATGTAACTTCGAAGAACAAAAGTCATTCTCAATAGTAGGTATAACTCCTAAGGATTAGGTTGGTAGCATGATAAATAGAGTTTTACCTGGTCCAATGAGGTTGGCATGTGAACCTTCTTGAGGACCAGCGGGACAATCAGATTAGGCGACCCTTTCTTCAATAAAGTAGCAAGCGGTGCCATAAGTGGTTGGTTACGGAAAGCTGAGGTTGTTATCTAGGTGCCCATTATGCCATAATGGAGGACAGATTCGGAATCGAATAGTCCGTAAAAATGTGGATGTACAAACCTTAAGTAATGACGTCCTGTACTCTTGTTTTCTTCTTGTCCTTAGTGGACAGAAAGATGTTAAGTATGTTTGACACAATTGTGGGTCTTCTTTTGTTTTGAAAGACATGACACAACTACTAGATGACCCAGGGTTATGTGAGAAAGAAATATCGCACTGCCTGTAATCTCTATAAAGGCTTTAAGAGTGGTTTGTGTGTAGTTTATAGTTTTGTTTGGTCCTATGGTAGGGAATGGGGTTTGACTGTTATTATCTGAGGAGTTGTTAGATGTAGAAACTAGCTAGTCGGCTAGAGTTTGGAAAATGGATCTCTCTACAGTCTATACAGGATTTAACCATGGTTCGGCGGACTATCCTCTAAGGTTGTTGTCCTTGTGTGTTGCTTGAGCTTAATGTTAGTAAGAATTTAGTTAATGTTTCTCAACAGTATATTTCCCTCCTCCTTCGCCATTCCTTGGTTAAGGCCTTAGCTAACTCATTGACGAGACTTTATCTTTAGTGGTTCAACATTTTGGTTAATTTTAATGAGTTATTTAACGTATTGTTCATGATGGAGTGAAATGAAGTTACAAACATGTATTTTTCATTTATAACGCGCGCTCAAACGCAAATTGCTTCTCAATTAATCTAGCATTTGGGATCAATCGACTTTGTGTATGAATCTTAGGTCGTTGATTTCTAAGAGACTTTTCCTGTCTACTTTTTTCTTTTCCAAGTACCATGTTTGCGTTTGATCCAAATACATTAAGGCAGATTTGTGTTCTTACTTCGGAACCATCAGATTAAGAATTCATTGTTCTCAATGGGGTTACGTTATATGCTTCATGTTCTGCAATTTATCGTTGTTGCTTTATACTGGCTGCGAAAATTTCATCTCTCTGCCTATTTTACTCTATGTGTTGCAACCTGTCAGCGTATGAATTTTCCCTTTTCTGACAGATGATTCATAGGGCTAGTCTTTTCCTTGATATGTGAAATATAATAGGAATGAAAATTTTTATAGAGAGATTTTATCAGCTCTTTTATTCGCATACAGATTTTCCTGTGTGACGAATTATTAAATATGCACAATTCATAACATGGATAATACCTGAAGATTGGTAAATAGTATAACTTCCTTTTAGTTTATAAACTGAAATTCCTCAAAATCTGTCAGCATAGTATTAATGCGTTCTGTTCTCTTAGACTTCCCCCCCCCCCCCCCTAAATCTGCACTGACTCTACCGCTCGGGATCGATTCGCTATCCTTCAGCTCAAATGTTAGGTCAACGTTTGCTTCCCCCCCCTTATTCATCTCCTCGATTGGATAAAAAAGTAAAAAGTATCTACGCTTTTCTCCATTCTTATTATGTCTCGTTTTGTGATTTTGGAATTTTAACTTTTATATTCTTCTATCAAGCACAAGCTTTATGGTTCTGTATTTGATAGTAATGCCAAAGTTGTCTAAAGTTATGTACGCTTTTTCGCATTCCTGTACACAGTCACAGTTATACTCGCGAAGAAGAGCAGATCAGCTATTCGTTTATTTGTATATATAACCCAAAATAGTGATCTTCTGCCAGGATTTATCACTGTATTACAGGGACAGTATATCGTTCTAAGTTTCCTTCTAAGTGATGCTTTATGATATGTCATCTGTAGTTATGCGAGTGAGGGAATTCGCGCATCATTGCCTGTACGATATGTTGAGCAGGGGCGATCATAGACCCCGAAACAAAATAGGCTGGAATTTCCTTTGTTGGAAATAAAACCCCGTAGGTTTTAGAAAACTCTGTAAAGGACGTTGCAAATAACCTTTTAGACAGTCTGTTGGTTTGGTAAAGAATTAGAATTTATGATAGTGTTTTATTTAGTAGTCTCTTCCAAATGAAGGTTTTGGTTGCAGTCTGTTTTCGTATGTCGAATGTTCGGTTAAGACTTGGTTCAATTTGCTGTGTACTTATTTCTACGCAAATTGCTGAATGCTATTGTTTATCGCCTTTTTTTTTCTGAGTGCAATAACCATAGACGAGATGTATTGTGTGATTTTGTAGTGTAGTATGTTCGGAGGTTATTGTCCAAAAGTGCATGCATCTGCATCAATTCTTCTCGACTTGTTGATTCTGGAATGTGGTTAGGTCATTTTGGATAGGGTCTGACTTCTGATTAGGGTAGCTTATGGTCAGTAAGCAAATTATCGTCATGTTCGGATGACATGTGGTGGGGTCCCGGGATGTCTTTGTACATAAGGCACATCCTGAAATGTGTTGAACATAGAAGAAACTTGTCGATGTTTCCTCAGCGGTAAATAAATGTATTAGCGGAGAAATCGGTAACGTTTTTCCAAGAATCCGTTAGAATGAAGTATGGGTCCTAGAGGGATGTGTGAAGAAGATTGTCATCAGAAAAAAAGTAGTTTTCCGCATTCCTGGTATAACTGACAGGGATGAGTATATTGGACCTGTGATGGGTTACATGAGAATTGTCCGTTCCTTGCATGCGAAATATAGGCTGCAAATAGTCAGTTCTTCGCATGACAATTCCAGGGGAGCCAAATATTTTTTTATAGTGGAAAAAAGTTTTATGTTTTTACATCATCAAAAATCGACTATACATAGTCGGACATCGGGAAATAAATTTTAGAGGACATTGCAATATGGAAACCTTTTCCATGCAATTACAGAATGTCCTGGTTCTCTCCTTGACGGAAGAAGAAGAAGTAAAGATACGATATGCTTTGTCACCTTGACAAAGTTGTCTTGTTTTGGACACTCGACATTCTAATTTATTATTTGCAAAAATGCCTTGCCCTTTTCTTTAGCAAAATTTCGGACATGGAAGATAGTTGCTAGTTTGCATGCCTCGATGATCTTTTGCCATTGAAGATGCAATGACGGTTATTGCTCATAAGAAATGATTGAGTTTCATCGCTAATATTATCGGCAGTGCCAAAGGTGATTTAGATCCGTGATAGTAAAGAACATAGGGACTTCGCGTTAGGGTTGCGCGCCAAGGGGACAAGTTCAAAAAGTAGGAAAAGATCAAACCCTTGTGTGTTCATTGGGGACCTCTCTTCATAGGCAGATGAGTCTGCGGGTTAATAACCCTTTGGTCACAATTCCTGAGGATGATCCTCCAGTTATCTTCCCACTGTAAAGATTTTAAGGCAGTTCCCTATTCTAAAAGGGCGCAAGCATTTTTACGCATTAGACATTGGGTGATAGTGATTACTGCTTTGCCTGGAGATACCTTTTAATAGTCGCATTAGCATTTAATTTGTGACTAGTGTCCATTTGTTAATAAGTTGCTCCCAGTGCAATCGATGAGTTGCTCCTTTCTGTCTGACAAATATTTCTCCTGGGAAACCGCTAAGCGGAGGAAACCTGGAACGTAATCCAAGCCTTTGTCGAAAGCAAGAGCGTGCTGTGATTGCCGTTACACAGTTGGAGGACATGGTATTGCTTGAGAGAGTGTACTGAGCGTGCCCTCTGGCCAATCCTGCTGTGGCCAACGTCTGGTGGCCTAGATGCTACATATCGACACATGTACAGGATATATTGTGAATGTCCTTGGCCGAAGATATTGTTTCAAAATTAGATTCTACTCGTTCAAGGATTGACCTTCTGCGCGGATACTTAATATCTATTGCCACTGTATTTGACATGGGCGAATTCACAGCCGAAAACTAGGAATGATAGCGAGCGCAGGATATCGCGTCGAGCGATCAGTAACGTGGTCCGCTTTAGATTCTGACCTCCTGAACTGACATTACTTTGCTAAGAACGACAGCTGTACATTCGTATGTCCTTGCTCACAATTATGGCCAAAAGGAAGAAAAGCCCGCAAGAACCTCGACTTTGTACGGGACGCAGAAAAGAAAAAAAACCCATATGTCCATCACATTACGATCATGAGCATATGGTTGCAACAATAGTTTGCAATCTCTTACTCTAGGGCACAAGAATTTGTCGTATGAGGTGGAGTATAGACGAGGTCTTGTACAATACGCTACAAGTAAGTTACGCCGGTTTTCTTCAGAGAAATCAGACTTCTTTTCTATTAGTATTTCGTGATTTGGATCACCTTTTTTTGCTAGGATGAAGAATTATTGTAAAGATAAAGATTAGAAAGAAGGATCTTCTTCTGTATAATTTTTATTATCAATGAGTCATTCTGTGAAAATAATCAAGTGACTATCTTGGCTATCTACTTCATCATTTATCGGTGTTAATGAAGTTTGAGGTGGATCGCCAGAGACTCTCGTGCTCTTGTGAACCAACCGCCGATTGGTTATGAGGCTTCCAGTGTGTTTGCTCCTGTCTTCCCAAACAGGAATTTGCGTGTGGCGGTAATTCCCTATTCCGTGGATACGACCAATAATAAGGTCCCCGCAATTTAGGGTTTGGAAGGAAGACCACGCGCGTAGACATCTTTCCCGTGCCCCCCCCCCCCCCCAACAAACCCCCGCCGTGTAGTATATGGTTGTTAGGGCAATATGTTTAGGTGTGTATAGCAGGTAGGAATACTTGTCCAATGTTTGCACCAAATGTGGACCACATTTGATGATCTTTTCCGTAGTCACAGGATAGATGATAGATTTACAAGAGATGCCTAACGCCGCAACAGTGTCAGTCAAATCCAGAATTAAAACAAAATTGCGGACTGGATTACTATTTACAAGACCCTTATGTAGTTATATAAGAGTCAACCTCTCCGCGTCTTCATGTCGGCGAATTACCTTAGCAGGAAGAGATTGTGAAGAGGGAGTATATGACCCACAGCTTCTTAAAAAGTAGTTGTAGTTACGGTAGGTTGGTTGGTTCGAAGACAAAGTTAAGCTACTATGTGGGAAAAGCATTTATTGCTCTACCAAAGTCCAAAAAGAAGAAAAATGCCTATAGAATTTTTAGAAATCCCTAAATAAGCATTAAGGTTTTTATTATCACTAATATAAAACCTGTTTATCTGCGCACTGAGATTCTTGTTTGTACCGAGTTTGTCTGCTGATGATCTGCTTCTCGTATGAGTGAAGAGATTCTACCGCGCGACCATGTATTGCCTCTGAAATTATCAGTATATTTCTCCTTAACATTATTATATGGTTTGTGTTTCCAGCTTCCATAGATTTGTCATTATCATCTCTTATTTGATTTTTAAAATTCTAGAGATTGATTTTGGAGGTCTATCGCGGAAAAAAAAAAGTAGTTAAATGGGGAAAAATAGTTACCTCGTATATCTGAGCTACCTTTGCGGAAAATGAAATGTCTAACTAAAATAATTATTTTTAGATGACAATATAACGAGGAGGGTCAGCGTGTTGGTCTCCAGTGTTGTGTTCGAGAAGAGTTATCCACCATGTGATTGATTGCTATAATGTTTGATATCATTTTACGGTTGCTCTTTCTATGTGAATATTATGTTGTAGGTACCTGGATAGTACGTTTGAAAACTGTTCGTTTGAAAGTTTTGGCCATTTGGTGCTGCCAAAGCGAACTGGTCAGACCTTTTACTTTAGAGTTTGCTTTATCGGTTGTTACGTTCTAGGGTTGGGCGCTAGTCACATAGTGGGCAACGGTATTCTTCCATTTCCATTTCTTTTGCTATGTTTAGTTACGGCTTACGCTCATGAAGAAAAGGAAAGGAAAAGATTTTACGAGGTTTAGCAGAAGCAATACCTTGTCGCTATGTTATTATGTCCTAAGATATTCATTTGTATTTTTGTTTGGTCTTAGGACAGTCAACCTTCGTTGGAAAAAGTAAGACGTATACCACCTTGATTATGAATTCAGATGAAGTCCACTTCCAGTTTCTGGCAACATATTTTTAAATGCAAAACGATAGCGTCTTCGTAAGTTGGTACTTCTTTATACAAGGTAGCTGCTATGAGCTACACCTCTCATAGTTGTTTATCTTGTCAGGCACATCTACCAAGGCCCCCAACATAGTTTTTTTGAAAGCGATCACTCTTAAGTATCTTGGGACAGCTAGATAAACATATAAGTGTTTTATCTATGTTATGCACCTGTTATACATGTATTTTCAAATCTTGTGCTGATATTAAAATGTTTGATGTCAATTCAATGGGGATGGCTATTAAGATGCTCGGTAGATTTTAGCATGAAAAATCTTTGCATGTAGTCTTATTGACCCCTTTCTTCATGATTTGCATTACCAGTGTGTGAATCACTTTCATCTTTTACTCGAACCTCTAATAAAGCTAGTGTTGTTCTTCATGCTCCCATTTTTTCCTTTTCTACTCATCAAGCCTGGCTCCTTTGTAACCTTCTTTTGTGTGCGTCAGCTCTGCTTTGTACTTTTTTCTCTTCAGCCTCAGCCTGAAGTCTCTTATTTTCCATCTTATTTCTGAGTGCTTTTATTTTCAGGTCAATTACTTTTTCAAGTTCCCTTTTATTTTTCAGCTTCTGTTGTTCGTTGTGTCAAGGGTCTTTTTAATTTTCCGCCTTGTTTGTCAAGAGGTCTTCGTTATTTTTCGGGGCCTCCTGTTTCTCCTTTGTAGTTTTTTTTTCTCTTGAGATTCTGTTCTCTCTTTTTGTTTTCCATTTCCATTTGGACATCTCTTTTCATCACCTGCGTCTGCAGTTGTTAAATTATTATCGAGCATCTATTTTCTTTTGTTCTAGTTTGATCTTTCATGTTCTTCTTTTTCTTCCGACTGTCGATTGCTACTTGGCATACTTTGAACAGTTGCACCAATTTCTTCTAAATTTATCCACAGAGGCTTTCCAAGGTGAGATTGTTGTATCACTAATATGACTCCCTAATTAAAGTGACTAAATGTAGACTTAGTTTTCTAAATCTTAATGAACGTAAGAAAATGTGTATAAATATGAGGTCCAAAACGTCTGGAAATAATTCATATCTATTTCAAAAAACTGTAATAGTAACAAGGGGACTTAAGAATAGATATTGTATAATATCCCCCATGATTATTTACCCAATTCTCAGTGGAGTGTAACAAGATTTAGACACCAATTAGTCTTATCAAATGTGTTAATATATATCAACTGATTGTCATTCTGTAAAATTATTGAAGGCGTCACTACACAACTCAGTGTGCGAGTGTTATCATCCAGTTATTTATGTCATACTGCTTACAAATGTGCGTAAGCAAAAAAAAAACCACCAGGTTAGTGTATGACAAGTGCACACTATTATAGTATATAAACAATAGTGAGAAGCTTAATTAGACTCGATGTAAATAGTGTGTAACAAGATAAAAAGAACGCTCTGAATAGGACATATGTGAAACTAATAACATGAAGGATCAAAGACAATGTAAACAACTAATTGCATAGATCATGTAAGTCAATGGTAAAATAAGTCAATATAACAAAAGATCGCTAATGTATCAGAAGAACATTTCGACAATTTTAAGTATCTCATTAAGTCAATACTAAGTCAGTGTAAAAACAGCAGAAACAAAAGGAAATATCACTAAGTATGTGCGATGACAAAATGCGAAGAAGATATGTACCAGGAAAATGACCTCGTTCATCGAGTGTTTATAAGAAATATAATTTGTGTGTTTAAAGGAATTAAAGAAATGAATAACAGAAAAGGGGAGAACCTACAGATACAACCAAAGCAATAGAAGTCAGAATACACATAAATGTGAACAGAGAAAAAGAAAAAAATATTACAAAAGAAGATAATGAATGAAAGAAACGAAGCGAGTGAAGAATGCACAAATGCGTGCACAACCGCTAAACTAGATATATAGCACTACGGTTGCGCTGAGCATATAATTTCCACATAGCGAAATATATGACACAGCTCCGCTGAAAGGAAAACGCTAAAACAGTAGAAAACCTCACGTGACGTGGTATTGTCAACTGCAAGACACCACCCAACCGAAACCCGCTTGAAATATAAAGATAGTATAAATTATACAAATACAGAAATAAATGTGTAACATGTGAATTACATGTAGTAAACAAATAGGGAAAAAATTGAATAAGGGGTGGTGATGTTAAAGGATTCAGAAGGCCCTAAGTGTAGAACATACGGGCACAGTTCACAATTACCATAAACAGGCCACTTAACTTCTGATTTAAATCCAGCGTCCAGCCACCCAGCACGGGTTTGTTAGGCTAGTTTTAGAATGTTAGTGTAGAACAGGATGTAATTCAGCATTTGAGGATAATGATCCAACGTTTGATCAAACTCTGATTCCTATAAAACGAGCGAATGGGACTGACGGAAAATGAGGCTCTAATATGGGAAATAAGTTTGCGGAAACCTTGACCTTCTAGAAATTGAAAGAATGATTCAATCGGCACTTGGACATTCTAGATGTAGGACAAATCGATTCAAACGGCATGTCCTTCTAGATTAAGACTATAGATTCGAAACGGCACTTGTCCTTCTCCGATGTAGGACAAGATCGACAAACTGCCTGCTAGCGCCAGGTACTTTCCAAATCTCTCGAAGGAGTCAGTTGTTTGCAAAGACTGCAATGTTGTATGAGTGGCCAGTAGTCGCTGTCCTGGGTTTAGGAGATTTCACCATTGACTGCTTACGGGTACCAGAATTGAACCAACAATCTAGACAAGCGCGTAACCATGAACAATTCTCTAAGTGGGTGGTATTTATGCTGACTTCATATTCCCACCCCGTTATCGGACCCCAGGTAGATATAGTGTCAAGAAAGGGTAAGGTAATGCCATATGGTATTTGTGTTGTTGTTGTTGATGCTGTTGTAGGTATTGATGTAGTTCACGAGTTACAGCCGTAGTGGTACGCCAGTGTGAAGGTTCATAGCTGTGGTAAAATTGCTCTGGACGTTGTATCATGTCATTTCTGCTTGAGACACAGGGTACAAGTAGAAACATCCAGATTCACAAGTTAGAAGTCATAGTACATGAGTCCTTCAACGAATATCAGGCATACATAGTTCATAAATGCAATCTGGGGATATTTATAAGATGATGATATTGGCGCCAAAGGTTTCAATATGTGATTGGCTCCAAATACAAAAGTACATCAAGAAAAAAGTCCGCTTAATGTTCCAGATGTGTCTAACTGCTGTTCTAAATCCTAGTTCGCATCGAGGATAACATTCCAGGAGTGAAGGTTCGAACTGACCTTTACAGGCTATTCCTAGTCTACCTTGGAGTGTAGACTAATACACGTTGGACACACCAGGAGCGACGTTCATTTGATACATGTGAAACTGTTTCTACGGGTGACGTGAGTATGACCCGTTATACATGTAGAGTCTAGTGGATGTATGAAGGTACCGGCGGGACTTGGTCATCTATTAAGAATGAACCTTCCTTTCCTTTCAGTACTTGCACTACGTGAGCAGAGAGTGAGACTTTCGGGACGCATTGTGTCTATACATCAAGTAAAGTTACAGTACTTGGATGTAAATGAGGAGATTACCTTCGTTCGAAAATAAATCCGACACCAGAAGAAAACATACGCCTCCAGGGCGTCGTTTTTAGAGGAGATACTCTGAGGGGAAGGACCTTGTAAGCTAACTATCTCACAAGAAGGCCCTACTCCCTTACAAAATCACAGAGACGCCAAAAACGCCCGTCCTTTCGTGCTTAACGAATGCACGCATTTCGACTCCAAGATCTAGAAATTCCCAGACCGCCTGCCTGCGGTCCGGACCATATTCGTCAGAACGCGATCTACATGATTAATAGCAAATCAAAACAGACGATCTAGGAACATTCCAGACTAAGATGTAAGTAGATCGAGCCTTATTTGGACTATGAATAGAGAGACCTCAACACTAGGTTCAGACATTCCAACAACAGTTGAGCCGATTACTACCAAATAAGGAGACATGGTCACACTCCGCTAATCAATAAAATATGGACTCCGACGTGTCTCGACACAAGAGGATGGTTTAACGAAGGTAACATCTATTTAATTGATAATCTCTATGATCCAGAGTTAAGGTAGCATTTGAACCGAAACAAATTTAAGAGTGATTACATTTCAGTCATTTTAATACTGCAATGTCTGTTAGCTAAAAATGATCATAGACAATTGTTGTTGAGAAAAAATGATCATTACAATGAGCCACGCGCAGATAGTAATAAATGAAGAGTCTGTGTGCTGCGTAACTAGTAGTCCTGTACTGATAGGACTATGCTGAACCTATAAATTAGTAACATTTATTATTTACAAGAGGCCACGGTCTTTTTCTCGTAAATCTTTGCATATTTGAGTGAGTAGTTCCGTGCTTGCGTGAGATTTTTTTGAACAAACATCAGGCAAGAAATTTACTTTGATATTTCACAAAAATAAAGATACATGGCGATATACTGTATTATGTTGCCAAGATGACATCCTTATCGCACTTCATTAGTTCGACTTACATCTCCGAGGAACATTACCCAACCAAACCATTCTTTTCTTTCTATAGTAGAAGGTCGTATTTAAAGGATCCCAATACTTCAGTTCCAGCCACACACACTTGAAGAAACAAACCTTTAACAGGATAATGCCGGATTAATATATTAAACGAAGATCCCACATACGTATCATGAAGGAATCACAGCAAGTTACCACCACCTGCGTGAATTTCCCCAGTTATAATTTTTTTTAAATACCTCAGCAAAGGCGAATCAGTTGCAGGGCGACGGTGCAATTCAATTATAGCGCAGGTTAAAATTGTGAACACAAAATATTTTTTTTTTTAGATAACAGGCAAGGTTCAACCTTTCTGACCCCCACAACCAAGCATGATGCCACCAAGAACGAACACAGCATTGATGTCTGAGATTCACCACGCCCCACCATTCAATTTTCTCATTTCAGCCCACACTTTTATCCCACTTTTTATCCCACGCCCTCACACGAACTTTGCAAAATCAGAGCCGGGATACATGTCCTGTCACCAAACATTCAGTATAAGTTCCGTACAAAACCGTATGGTATTTGTTATGGAAGGAGATTCCACTGTGAAGGGAACACAGCTATTACAAGGATTAACATGGTATTAATACTGGTTAAAACCTACAATACACACGCCGAAACAAACGAACAGTGTAACTACTTTTCACGTGCGCTACCAGAGAAATATGTGCGTAAATACCAACCTATATTCACTGCTTCCAGAAATGCAAAAGCGGAAAACCTAAATGATTACGACTTGAATTTGGGATGTCATAATTCACGAAATAGTTACTGAAGCTTAGCTTTACCGTATAATCCTATAATCACCAGCACAGTACGGCTTATAAGACAAATGACAAAACTTTTCCAAGGGGGAAAATTTACGCGTATTACGAGGAAAACAGCTGGAGGAAATAGGAAAAGGCTTATTCACCAGGAACAGATCCATCTGAGCAGCGACATTCTCAGAACAGGGATAAAGCTTACATCACAGGAAAACGCAGAAGTTTTAATGACATTAATCTTGTTGGTCACAACGTTACCCCCAGATACATCGTTTAATTATTTAATTAAATATGAAAAACCAGCCGACGTAACCAACTAGTGCATATCCAGCAAAACACTCAGGGAAACAAACCTTCAACAAATCAACGACTGCTAAAATCCACAGTATTGCCTTAGTGGGTTAGATGAGAGGCGAAAAACTACATTCAACGGAACAATACCACGATACTGCCGAGTGCAGGACAAATCGAGAGTGATTAGGAGTGATCATCAAACGCTTTCACCATCCGGAACCACCAGCAGACAGCAGCTTCAAAACTCAATACAAGTTGTGCTGACCTCTTTTTAGAATTAGATATCCGCTGACAAAACCCAACCAGTAGTAACGAAAAAATGAGTGCAGCTCTTCTCAACAGAACATAAATGGACAATTAGCTAGACAAATATATAAATGACATAATCGTTCAAACCAAATTGCCGATCCCGATCAATCGGTACACTCACCACGACACTGATCGATTGTCAGTAAGAAGATTCGAAACCAGACAATACTTACGACATCCTAAGGAGGCCAAATGATTAAAAAGACCCGGAATGTCGGTAAGTAACGAAAAAACAGAAACAGATTCAAGATGAAGAAAAACCCCAGCAAACAGCAAAAGTCGCCAGGATTGAATACACATCTTTACATCTAGAAAATAGTGACAAGCGTACTTTACTTCGGATATCAACCGTAACCCTGGTACTAGCTTTTCACCACTCACATTCGTTCTACACTAGCGAAGACAATTACTCCTTAACATGCTACAGGAAATGACTATCCAATCAACTAGCGGACTGCACAATTCATTTTCGACATCCCATCTAGTACGACCACACCCTTCTGGTTTTTTGATACAGCGTTATCACCTGTGCACCATTAACTGAAACGAATTTATTGCGTTCATACTTGGATATCAAAAACACGTTGTGAGCCAGACCTTGAAAATTTGAAGAACACCAAATTCGGGATATAAAGAGATAATAGATGTGTAGAATCATTAACGAGGCACACACGAGAGTAATTTATGGATTACATCACATTTGGATTCGCCTCGAACGACCCTACAGTTCTTCATCAAAACGATCGCTCTGAACCAGTGACGCAATTAGTTTTTACGCCATCGACAGGAGCTATGTTTAAGATGCAAAGCTGTGTTACAGGATAAAACCTCAATACTAACCAAAGTAAGAGAACGACGCAGCACAGAGTAGCGCAGGTGAATTAGAACCTTCTTCGCAAACACCCTGACATGTAACACTAAGCATCAGACGCGGTCACCGCTGCAGACATACTGGAAGAAAACAACGATAGAAGAGAGATTCTGAGTCTGACAGTTGAACGCTCTATATACAGGAAGAAAACCGTTCATCCTAGGTGGCCAGCGACAAAATTTGATTCGCACAGCCACAGTTGGTGCATCATCAACTTCGCTATACCCTACCTGTAAAGCAGTCTTAGATCATCAACTGTCACTGCTGTTTGGGGGACATTTGAGAAAAAAATACGATAGGCATGATTTGTCATGTGAAAGACATTTCGCTATATTAGAGTTACCCCAAATTGCTGTCTGGACTGTGTTCTGGGCTACTCTTACTGTCTTCTAAATGTAGTTTGTTTTTGTTGTGTTTACGAGTGCGGCTAGCACTGCCAGGAGAGGCTTTCCTGATGGCTTTATTTTATAGTTGCTAACCCGCGGTTGTTGCTTAGCTGAGGCTACTCTAAATGGTTTGATTTCCTGTGTGTCGCGTGTGACGATAAGAAGAATTTGACCCAGGAGAGGCAGTTGCTTGTTTTTGTCGAGCCAGGCGTGCGCGTCCTCTTGACTGGCTGCTGCATAATACAAGTTTTTCTCGATGATCCCAGCCACGGCATTATATGTCGGCCCACCCAGTTCTGTCACTTTAGCGCGGGGCTATAAACCGCCAGGAGTAGAGAATCAAATCTTTGGATGAGGTACAATCTAGTCAACTATTGCAGCGCAGCTTACTGTAGTTACAGTGTTTTCAAAACGCATTATACTTTGTTTAGAGATTGTCAATAAACATTTTTGGGGACTTTGAAAGTCTATATGTACTGTCAAACATTGTCGTGTACATATATAGTATAGATCGAAACACAATTGGTCACATTGATGTAATATTTTAGCCGCTGCGTGAAGGAAGGTGAGGTCTTTCAAAGGTTAAAGAAGGCATTGTTGATCCTAATGACAAAGCATTAATATCAGGAACGGGCTGCGGCGATTTGTTTCCGTTTGTCAGCTCAATCTGATGTAACTGCGTTTTCCCTTTTGGCACTGCATTCGATCGTGATAGTCAAACTATGACAGCTTTGGTGTGCTATAATTTGAGAGCTTGGCGGTCTTTAAATGGGGGATCGCATCCCTTCTTTCTATGCTCACACTCTGATTGTCTGAGTCCGTGAGGACTTGCAAATGGGTCTCACAAGTTTGGGGAATGACTTACTACAGCTCTCCGCCTGTAGGCCGGTTGTTCCCCGAGCCCGGCTGGACATAGAGGAGGAGATTTGGCGAGGCCTTTCTGTACTGGAGTTGAAACCAGTACATGAAGGCTCAAGGGGGCCATCCTTTTCACTTGTACTTACGTAGTACAAATTGTTGCAAATTTCATTGTATATCGCCAGATAAGTAACTCAGTGTATCAAAATATTTATCTCATTATGTTTTTTACCCATATCCACGATTTTGCGAACGGTACAACAGGACTTAACCGATGTTATTCACCAACTAGTTTGAATGTCTAACTATTATCTATAAATGAAATCATGTTTTTTTCGATTACGGAATGGACAGCTCTGTTTCTGTCGATTCTAGGACCAACAGAATTTTGTTGTTTCCAAGGTACAGTTAATTAGAAAATAAACATGTCACCCATAGGATCTGGTTGATTTGAAGAGTAATTTACGCTCGAAAGCTTATGAGTAACCAGTACGCGCTTGTTAGTGCACATCTCGCTGTTGTAACGGAATCAAACAATAAACCTCAATTTGGAGGTGATGGACATGAACTCTGGAGCTAAGGAGCCCAACAATCCTCCCGAAATTTTTTAATGATGGTTTGTATCTTATCCCTCGTCTGTGTGTTGTTGAATTTTCACCAAATATTCGGGGGGATTCTACTCTTTCAACAACGTGGATTTAGGCTTCTAGCTCGGAAAAGAAGTGTCAATAAAAGTTTTGACCATTAGAGCGGAATGGCAAGTGCGTATTTTGAGACTGTCGGAAGTCGTAGTTTTATCGTAAAACGCTCTTGTCGTTCATCTCTGTGCATGCCGCAATGTTTACAACATTCCAATCTCGTACGTTTCTTATCACTGACGTACCCATCATCTTTTCACTCCTAAACCGACCATCTAATTTCTACGACTCCGTTAATTCTTAATTAACATGCGCCTATTTTACGGTTGGTCTTTTGGCTCGGCTCGTCCGGGATAGATATCATGAGATAATCCCCTAGTGAGTGCAGCCAATGATGATTTGCTCAAAAATAGACCGTATCAGGAGACTTGACCTCTTCTACGAGTTTGTTGCAACTCGAGGAGATTCACGTGGTTAACATAATATTTTAGTTGGGATTTATCGTCAGATACTAACAAGTATGATTATGACAGGATAGTTTTATTGTTCCCTTGAGGACGTTGATTGAGAAGTTTTTGTGTTGTTGGATAGCAGTTGCTTGCCTGGGGTGACGCAAAAAGTAAAAATCATTTGTCGCTGTTGTGGGTGGTCCACATTCAGCATGAAACAAAAATAAAATATCATAACCTTATATTTTTTTAATTTTGTTTGTTTTTTTATTTTTTGATAAGTTTTGACAAGTGAATTCTCCCTTATATGATGTATGATTTAGATGGACTTTTAGCTTTCCATAACATTAGAACCCCTGAACATTTGTTGTAACTTTTCGTTTGCCAGAACTCATTCCACCGGGACTCATTTAGCATGCGGCACGAGATCAAAGAGACAGACTGAGGGATTTCAGGGGAGTCTATCGGCGTTATCAAAGACAGTAGTGGTCCCTGATACGAGACGCAGTTGCTTGCCGCTAATTTCGCGTCTTGGTGTCAATCGCAACCGAGCGAACGGGGGACAGCCGAAACGGGCAGCAGCGAACGGAGATACGAAGACCAGGGGGCGGCTTCTTCTCTTGATTTGGCGGGGAGATCCCCAAAAGTTCGTGAGATCAAATAAGCTGTCAAGTTTATCATGTAGCTAAATAGACCATGAAGACTAGACACGTTATCACTCGCTGGCCAGACCTTTACAGAAGCACTAGCTTTATTGAAATCTTGTTATAGATTTTCCCCTGGATTTTATATATATATTTGCAGTGATTTCTATTCTGTGCAAAGCGGTAATATATATTGTGTAACGTGATCTGTGGTCTAGTTCAGTCATTCTATTTCAATGGATTTTGTGTTAATTTAAATCTATTAAATTAAACCATCTCAATAGTTCCAGTTGTAAATATAATGATCTATCTATTATATTATTTCAAAAGATAATAGATGCTTCAATTAACGTTTAAAGTCGCGAAGGAATTTATAATTAATAAATTCAGTTAAGTCCTAGTTTTATAGATGTGTGTTTTAACCACTAGAATTCGCACAGTGTTTATTAAATACATAATTAAATACTCGAGTGTATTATAGGCTTAACGGGAAATTTATCGCGCTTGATTTTTCGGTATGTTACGTGTCTTTTTTCTTTTACACAGAGTGATCGTAACCTGCGGTCCCAGCTAAATAAAGAAAGAAATAAAGAAATCATCCTATAAACTTCCAGTCATATTGAAGAAACATTTCTTTTAAAATATAATCTTGTGGCGGTCCTTGCGACCTAGCTGTCAGAATTAAATGAAATATAGCTCACCCAAGAACATTTTAAAGAATAATCATCAAATTACCCTTACAAACCTGTAAGATAAACTGGAAGGTAATCATCGCAAGTAGCGATATCATATTTACTGTTTACTGTGAGAGAGTACATATTTTCCTGACTGTGACTGAGCCTAGTTTTTTTCCTCAATTGGATTTAATAAAACTATCATCACGCATTGAAGGAATTTTACCATAACGGAGGATTAAAAGAGACCACTTCATTTTCACCCCTGTGCTGAACTGTGTTAGTGCCATCCCATAGACTCCTTTTTATGTAAATAATAGAAACACGAGAACTCTTAGCATTCAAGTCTTGCGATAAGTGAGAATATTTGTTACCAACAAACCCTCGCAAACATCTGGGGCGGGACATCGAAGGACTAGACAGTTCATATGTCGAGAGAGTACTTGCTGTTTTATATACTTTTTATGGATCGTCTGAGGCTGCATTCGGTAAGTGTGTGAGTATATGAGTGTGGATCCTCACGCGTGTGCATGAATGACAGGAAATTTAATCTTTTTCTTTTGTAACCCTGTTGTTAACTTTCATGCCTAGTAATACAATTTTTCTGTATTCCCTGCATTGTTCCTTTAAGGGGGAGTTGATAATTGGTTAACTCTGTTTAAAACCCCCTCCTTTCCATTTGCTTAGTAAAGGGAAGAACAGCTGGGAAGAACAGGTTTTTTTCTATCACCTATACCTAAATTTGGTAACACCTTTTTTCAGAGTAATTAACTTCACTGTTAGGTTAACGTACCTATGTTCCTGATATTATCTATCTCTGGACTGGGTTTATCTTTGTCTAATAAGCGGGAAGGGCTTAGTCGATACCAGTCTTCTTCACCCCTCCCAAATTTGTTATTTGCATTTGTGTACTTATGATAATTTATGTAATACCTGATATTTGTTAGTGATTGATGTTTAAAGTGAATAAAATCACATAAACTCATTTAGTACGGTGTTGGACATACCCACAGCCCAACATTTCCCCTATTCGTTTAATATAGTTTGTATCTACATCGTCTGTGTGTGTGAAAAACACCAAATCGGTGTGCGCGCAGATGCGAGTCCGGAAAACTGGCAAATAATTGTTTGACCAGGAGAGCGGAAGAGAAGATTGAGAGAAGCGATTTGTCGTAAATAAGTCTGTCTTTACTCTCCTCCAGCACGCTGTGAAACAACTATTTAATATCTACATTTTCTATCACTGAGCTTTCCATCATCATTTTCCACTCTAAACCGGACCACTATTTCTACGACTCTTTTCTCTCAAAATAAATTTACGACACTCAGCAAGAGAGAGGTTGGTAAGAAAACGAAGATGGCTGTATACCGCTCCACCTATGTCCCAGTCTTGACATACGGATGCGAGTCATGGGCAATGACTACAACCCATAAAAGCCAGATCCAAACCTCAGAAATGAGGTATCTGAGGAAGGTGGTTGAAGTAACAAGAAGAGACATGGTACGCAACCAGACGATACGTCAAGGCCTTAAATCCTACCCGCTGCAGACCCAAGTAGAACAGTCCCAACTAAGATGGTTTGGCCATGTCTGCAGAATGGGAGAAGATCGGCTACCACGACAAGCATGGGAAACAAAAAGCCAGGGATCCAGACCTCCAGGACGACCAAGAGTTCGCTGGGAGAACAACATTAGACAATCTTTGAAGGACCGAGGACTAGAATGGAACCAGGCCAGGAAGAAGACAGCCGATAGGATAGTCTGGCGCTCTCTCTTCCAAACCTCTGCACCTCACGGTAGAAGGGGAACGACTAAGTAAGTCCTCACTTCAATTGAAAATGAGTAATGCCGTAGTGGAAAAGGGATCGAACCCAAAAATCCGTGAGAGGATTGTTCTTCTTAAGTACAATATTATATGTTGTTCCTGTTTAATGCAATACCATTTTGTCAGTTTTGATAAATATGTAATCCTGCCGAGTTATCATTGTCCATTTCCGATTGGTGTATTGCGGATCAATGTTAAGAATCACAGAGAACATCTCTTCTGGAAATCACGGTATTATGCTTGATCGTCTTGCTACGTACTGTTAACCTCTTTCTTTCTCAGCACTAAACAATTATTTCTCTTTATTGTTAAACCACTTGTTATTTCTTCTATCTATCAAAACCATCATCAACACAATTGTGTTAACCAAGTGAATGACACTACGAACCACTAACAGATAAAGCACATACACTGACTGAATGGCTATATCAAATACCATCTGAGGATTCACAATTACGGGTGAATAACACTACGAAGTACTGCCAGATAATGCATTCATACCAAGTGAATAACTCCCAATTACTGGCAAATAATACGTGTTTATTAAATGAATGACACTCACAAGTACTACCAGACAACGGACGAATACCAGCAGAATGACACTCACAAGTACTGATAGACGATGTATAACATTAGGTGAATGGCACTCACTAGCACTGACAGACGATACAAAACAGGTGAATAATAATATTCCCAGATCTTAGCAGATGCTGACGAGGTATGCATTTTAAGTAATTACACTCACACGTACTAACAGACGAGGTATGCATGGTAAGTAATTATACTCACAAGTACTGACAGGCGATGTATGCATGTTAAGTAATGATACTCACAAGTACTGACTGTGTATATATATATATATATATATATATATATATATATATATATATATATATACATATTTATATTTATATAGGACGTATAATGGAGTTATAGCTTACAGTAATCTGACAGCCTTTGCTTTCCTACTTAATGTCCACCATTTGCCAAGCCAAACCACCCGCAAATGTCTGTCAGTATGACTCGCCTCTGAATCCACGCCCTTTTTCTGGGAACATAACAGAGTTGTTTACCAACATTTTGCAACCTGCCAGTCTTAACAGAGGCGCGAATCACGTTTGCTTACCTGAGTTTCTCACGCGAGTTGATTTGCCAATTATCGGTCATTAGACAGATGCACGCGGAAACAACGGACTGTGTGAAGAGATATAGGGGCGATAATATTTTCCTGACCACCTTTAATGTTCGTACGTTCAGGGGGAGGTAATTGTTTGATCTGCAAAATTAGACGAAATCTAAGAGAGGCCCGTTGCATCGCCAAGTCTTCTGATGTCGGTCAACATCGATAAGTAGAGCGAACGATAAAACCTTTGATCCGGGAAACGCAGTTTCCTGATTTCTCTGCTATGCAGAATGTGTGAATTATACCATCCTCTAGAGATAATAACACCATGATCTGTATATATACTGCGTTCTCTCCAGGTCAGTTATCAGAGACGCTCAGAAATTTTTGGATAATCTAAACACGCCAGACTGGAACCATTCTTCGCTAAATGTGTTAAATTGTCTCCTAGGGATTTCATTTTCTGATTTATGGTAACATGCATTGTGCTTAAGTGTTAAAATGTGTTAAGTGTACCATTTTAATTCACTGTGATTCCCTAGCGTTAAAACTAGAGAAATAACATAACTCGTAAATATTGCCTTGCCAGTTGTTCAGTTTAAATGTAAATTCTATCACCCCACTTTCTTAAACAAGAAGATACGGTTTAGCTGACTGGGATTATTACGCGTGACGGATGAGTGACAGAATAGAATTCGCATTAGATTTCATTGTGTGAAATTATATAAGTGACTATTGTTAATAGCTAGTAATGACAGGCGATTTTTGTTAAAGTGCGCGTATTGATAAATTAAATAATAATTCACTTTGTGCGCTGTTCATTTTCTCGCGGGCAATAACGGGGGAGGGCGCATACCCTTTTTTCCCGACATGCCATAGCGGAAAGCTTACGTGTGGATAGGATAGTAGCATTTCATTTTTTCATAATTGTTATTTTCTTCCTAAATAGTACCTGATCAAAACCAGTGGCCAGCGGTCATAATTTGGCTCTTCGACTTTTTGGGCTAGTTCGGTCCTCTTTCTTCATTCAGAGAAGGATTAATGGTATCTTCTTCTTGACTTACACGTCTTAAGCTCCTTCGTGAACCGGTTGGGCTAAAGAGAAAAATAAACATTAATATTAAATCATAACTGGACTGTATTTTACCCATAATTTTTTATTCAATATTTCCAGCACACTGGGCATAATAAAGAACATATATTCCCGACGTTTGACAGCCGTATCAACGGAGTGATCCAGAATGTTACACTGTTTCAAAATCGGCACTCACCATAGAGCCAGCCTATAGGATTTACCACCATCATTTACACATATTGTAACATTTTTCTTAGCAACCAGATGTTTTCGCAGACTGGAATTATTTTTCTTCTTTTGCAACTGTGAACATCCAGAGCACGTCTTGCTTCAGTAGCTATTCGCGGTGACCTATGTTTCATCCAATGAAAATTAAACCACCAAATGGGGCGTCCACCTTGTAATTATATTTTGATATAAATGCTGGACTGGGGCCTAATTTTGCAACCTACCTGACAGTATAGGTTCAGGAACTATTGTAATTTTTTCAAGGGATGTCAACACCACGAGTGGGTAAGCGAGATTGTCTGTTGCCACGTATGAGAGAGAGAGAGAGAGAGAGAGAGAGAGAGAGAATATTTTCTTTTGTTACAATCATTGTACTAACTTCCTTTTTTCCGCTAAACTTGTGTACTTTACTGAGTAGTGATTTAGTGGGAACTTGTTCTTCACAGTCTATTCTGTAACCGAATGCTAATCTTTGACCTTTGGGTTATTAACTTCTTTTCGGATCCTTTCTCAACAAGGGGGAGGCCACTTATTCGGTTATTTTCATATGTCTGTAAACATGATTTTATTGATTTCTCTATATGTTTGATGTTGTAAAGTTTAATGATAATAAACAACAAAAAGAACTTAACTTTTCGTGTTGGTCAGTCCCATACCCATTAACCATAGTTTTTTTCACGTTTGTGTGTCTTGTTATCACATATTTGTGTGTTTGTGTTTAGTGTAACTCATATTTATAGGTATGAGGAGTGAAAGATCTTTTTAAGCTAAATTATAGTCGTAAAGATAGGCTGGACTAGAGAAACTACTCACTCCAGAGACATATCTTTTCCTTAAACTATTCACTCGTGGAAATCTATTTCTTACACCTTTATTCTCACATATTTACCACTTTCACATCTGCTCAGACGGGCCCAAAAATATCTTCTAACCTATCTAAAATTAACGACAGTATATATATATATATATATATATATATATATATATATATATATATATATATATATATATATATATATATATATATATATATATATATATATATATATATATATATATATATATATATATATATATATACCGTGTATATGACACTACAAATTACTAATATATGATTCGTGTGAATTAAGTGAATTATACTGCCTAGTACTGGCATACGATGCTTCTGTATCAAGTGAATAGATCTCCCAAATACTGCAAGAAGGTGTAACTACATAAAGAAAATAGGTAACAGTTGCGCTGACATCACATGAAAAATGAAATACGGACACTATACAACAGATAAGCAAGAGACCTAATAAGCACTCCGGAGATTCCATACGGGATATACAACTGACGCATTTGTCCCTTTTGGAAGGTTTAAGACGACTAGATTAGAACGAGAAACTGTGATACAGTGTGTCAAGTCTCTTTTGTGATATATTCCTGAAATACGGATGTTACGTAATGTTTTTTTGCTCACAGGCGTATGACCATTCTTTGTTGGAGATACAGCTGTATGCATTAACGATTTAGAATGATAACACTTAGTGAACGACGCAGCATTTGGTAACGATATGACGTAATTGGAACTATGTGACGTAAGCATCGTCTGCTAGTAAAGGGGAACCGTTAGTTCTCTTTGGAGCGGAAGGACGTGAATGTATATATTCCCAAGTTGTTGAGTTTTTCAAGTATTTCTTTAATGGCTGTTTAATTGGAGATTGGTTGCCACGATGATATTTATTGGCCATGATTGTTTGCAGTTTAACGACAAGTATCGCAACCAATTTATAGAATATTTTGATGATGCATTAAAATTTATTATGCCAAAGTACTTCGGTCAAGTCGTGTTCGGACTGACCTCAAGTTGTAACGGCCAAAGTGGTATATATATATATATATGCATGTTATGCCCGTGATACCCGACGGACGTTGGCCTGAAGAATATGCATCAAATTCTTGTTTGATGGGGCTTGTCATTATAGGTTTGAATTGTGGACAGGTCTTCGCTTGCAGTTTGATTTTTACTTGTTGGATTCACAAGTGTTAACGTGCAGCATTTGGGCTTAGATGATCCTGAGTTCAAGAACTAAGAAATTCGCGTTACCAGTACGAATTGCTACTACCACATGAACATTTATTGATCAACACCCAAACCTTAACAACAGAATTTAAAAATTGGAAAATTCAATGTGTATATCCGTTTGTACTTCCAAATAATCATACTAATATGTATAGGTAAAATGATATACAGACAAAAGTAAACAAAGGTCACAATTCTTGTATCACGTAAATCGTAGGAGATTGGGATTACTTCATAAGAGTGCTGGTTGGGCTCATCAAGTAACGAATAAAAACAGAAATAAATGAAGGTGGACTCCGGACACCCGTGAATCGTATACAATAACGATAAGAAGTAGACAAATGGTACGTGCTGATAATAAATATGAAAAGGCAATGTTAGTCTCAAAACAGATACTGCCGAAGTGAATGGAGCGTTAGAGATTTCTCTATTCTAGGTGCAGCATTGTGAGGTACAGTGACCAGTTTAATTTGTCGCTGTTTTAATCCGTTCTTAACTCAAGAGCAGCGATAGGGACACATTTACAGCTGGCGAGACTAAAGCGTGACGTCATCATGTTTCGAACACTGTACCTTGGCCGAGGAGACTATAGCTACAATATGAGCATGAATGGTTGTGATAAGGCTGACCAGATGTTGAGTTATTATGGACTCCACACAAGGACAAGCAATAAATGGTGGAAGAAAATATACCACTGGATAGTGGAGATTTGCTGCAATAATGTACATATTCTATATGTTTTGTCTCGACCGGAGGGCGCTAACACAAAAATGGCACTTAAAAAATTCAAGCTGATTTTAATTAACCAGCTTACAGAAGCAGCAGCTGACTTGATGACTAGTGCAGATGACATGATGAGATCCAGAATTGGCCGCCCTATTAAGTCAAATACAATAGAAAGACTTAAGGGCTGGAAGCCTGTTATTGTTGGAGCAAAACATGATGTACGCTGCAGAGTGTGCAGTACACCAAAGGATTTAAAGAGGACAGTCTTTATTTGTGAGGGATGCGAAGGCAAACCTCGACTTCATCCTCACTGCTTCAAGTTATGGCACACGCAGCGCAAGTTTGTATCATAAAATAAACATGTAAATATAATGTGAAAATGTTTTACTTTATATTTTTCTAGTTTATGTGCTGGAAAAAGCCATAACATTTTAACGTATATATTCTGGGATTTTTTCAGTGTTGTGAAGTTTTTAGTGGCTGCAGCATACACTGCATAAATGCACTAAATGTGCTAAATTTTGCTATATCTAGTGTTGTGTTATTTCAAAAATGGATTACCTTGATTTTTCAAGACTGAATGGTAAGTTTTAATGACAACAACATTAACTGGCAGTCGGTAAGTGCACATTTGCTTTCAATATTTATGGTTTTTTTCAAGTAACATTCATCATGTTTTAATGTCTACTAACTGCATGTTTTCTAATAATACAAAATAAATTAATAATTACAATTCTCCTTCCATTCCCCTTCATGTTGATATTTAATATGTGCTATTTCAAAGATTCCAAAAGACATTTTTTCCCCACCATTTCTTGTTCTACTGAATGTGCGTTATGTTACTATGCTTTGGTCCACTCTGCCACATCCATTCATGCGTTGAATGTAATCATAAATTATCAGTGGTTTATTTTTTGTTTCACCAGAGCGATTGGTGATGTCCTTGCTTTCCACTGTTACGCAGCTTGATACAATAATGCATGGTTTGTTTTTTTCTCCCTAAACATTACTCATACAAATCTTTTTTCATGCTCCATATACCATTTCATTTCCATGTGCATTAGCTGTGTAGTTTTCAGCTCTTTTGGGAAGAATCATAAGGTATAATATTTGGATTCACACCTGTAATCTTAGCATGAGGCGGTGCAAAGCGGAAAGCATTTTGTGTTGAGCCAGCATCAACTTTATTCCACCTAATATCTTCATTTACTGCACTTGGATTACTGTTGCGGACAGTTTCGCTGAGTTTATAGTCTGTTAAATGTACCTGTTTAAGTTTGGAGACATTATTTGTTAGATTCTTGATCAAAGGGGAGTTACTCATTTTTTACTTGGGTTGAAGTCAACAGTGGTTGTTATCCCACTTGTCTTTTAAAACCCAGCGGACTAATTTTAGAACCGATGTCTTGTTACCTGACCATATATGGCTTGAATTGCCAGCTTTTCCTGGAATGTTTTCAGATCGCCCACCTGAGCCTAGCTCAGGGGTCTAGCGTCTCACGACGCATGCGCAGGTTTTGTGGCGCGTAAAGAAAGTCTGTTTGTTAGGGATTCAAGCGGTGGTTTTCAAAGGGTCAAGACGTTTTGGCGTCTTCGATCTGGCTTTATGCCTGGGGAAGGAAAGTCCTCTTTGGGTGACCAAGATGTCTAAACATTGTTTCCAAATGTTGTATTCTATGCGTCTAGGAGACGAGTGTGTTTTTTGGTGTTTTTTCTGAAGGAATGTCAAGGTAAATTATCCTTCAGATAATTTTCCTATTGCCAGAATTATGAATATTATTTGTTACCAGCTTAGTGACTTTTCCCTGGGCGGGAAGAAGTGCATATATGTGGTGGGTTTTGATGTTATAAAGTGTGGTTGCTATGTTACTTAGTGTACTGATTGAGGTTAGCTGTGAAGGTCCCTGAGGATAACAGTTTATGTGAGTTTACAGAGTACCTTGCTACTACCACCTACGACCTCAATCAGACTTATTCTTGACTAGTATGTCTGATAGCTACGTCTAATGTCTAGGTTAATTAAATGTGGTGTGCTGGTAATTAAGTACACAAACACACACACACAAACACTAATATTAAGCTCTATGATCAAGTCAATTAACACTGTGTTTAAAATTTAGAATTACAATTTTTTCAAATTTATTTTGTCCTGAACCAATTTTTTCTTCTGGTCAGGACTTTTAAATCAATATGAATCAATTTCAATAGAATTACATATAATCGAGTAAACACATGAAAGACTTGTACATATATATAAGTTAAATTTGCTAATATTGTTACTAAAACTAAAAAGTCTTTAGGAACTAGTGCTGGATGTCGGGTCGGGGTATTTGCATCATACCCAGTCTGTAGTTAACAGTGTTCATTTGCTCTTTAAACAGGATTAATGGTGGAAAAGTTTCTTAATACACAATGGAGTTTAAATTATATTATGTTCGTTGATGAATCTCAGCAGGCCAGGTCTTTAATACTTATCTGGCCTGTGACGATTGAAGAAAGTTGTTCCTTAGGCCCACTCCTCACATGCTCTGAGGTAGTACGATAGGCATCTCATTTCATACAATGTTGTACTCTTCAGAACATCTGGCACTAGCACAGTGCCAGACAAAGAAACTCTGAAACCACAAAATTAGGCTATGTCTTAACATACTACCTAATCCACCATGTTTACAAGCTTTAATACATTGAAATAAAGACAGGGTCAGATCTCTCTGACCGACCCAGCACATCTACATCAAGGCTTTTATCAAGTAGCACTAGTTTCCCATTCCTCTCCTCTATGGACTGCACTGCATCTGAAATATTTTCATTAATCTCTTTTTTCCATATAATAAGGTGGGTGATATGTTTTCACTTGACCACCTGAAAAGAAACATCTGTATTCTACATTTCTGATAGGGTATCATATTATATTTCAACTTCTAGGCCCTGGAACAGTTGGCTGGGGACCTAGAATAAGTACTCACTTGTCGTAATCATTTTTCATTATATGGCAGTATCGATCACTCAGAATTGTTAAATAAAAAGGTTAATAATTTCTGCCTTACCACAATTCAAAATGAAAACACACAGGTACGTTGAAATAGCACAAACCCAGCTGAGCCGCTGGCTAGACTAGGGCATCCCACTACTATTAGCACATATATTCAATGGACGACAAACTTCGTAGCCTCAACAATCTGCTCGTATGGACAGTCTTCAACAAAATGGCAACTAGCCGACAAATTTTCCAATAATCTTAACTATTTCGTCCAATGTGAGTACTTCCCCTTTACAATTTAAAATTTCAAAATAAATGTCCAATTTTTGGTCAAATGTGTAGTGTATTTCTGTCGGTCGGTCTGTCCTAACTTGTCATTTCCCAAGATTGGACTTGGTTTTGGGCCCAACTACAAAAAAACTATTCAAATTTTCTCTCACTCACTTCTTAGATGTTTACTGCGAAGATATTTTTAGATTATATCCGCCTTGTCTCCCCCTTGTTTACATATAATTTTTTTCTGCCTTCGTCTCAAGGACGCGTCAAAATGTAACCTATAGTGGCTGCAAAACTAACATCTGTTTGCGAGTCTGCATCGAACAAATCAGTCTTTTGTCAATAACTTCAGAGTTATCTGTCCGTCCTTTTATTTTAAAGCATATTATTTATCAGGAAAAGATAAGCTCTTAAACTAGCTAATTTTTGTTATTCTAAGTCTATTAATAAGGAATTCCATATTTTTTCATATTATCAAACCTATTCATGTCTTTTTGCACTAATTTCAAGCTAAATACGTGGGAATTACGTCATTCTAAATAAGAGCTAAGCCTGTTTTCGTGACAATTCGCTACATGTTCTTACTTTTACATCGTATTTCAAACTACTAACTACAAGTTCGCGCGTATGCTAGACTTAGATTCAAACGCGTGAAGACGGCATCATTTTTTTCTTCACTCTTTTTCTTACCCCGTCTAAACGAATAGGGCTTTCGTGTCCTCTTGTTCTAAATAGTTTTTTTTTTCAATGTCACTAGAAAACGATGGTACGGTCTACCAAATCAACGCGCTTGTTGCGTGGGCGAAGAAGCCGCAGCGTAACTTAACTATATTTTATCCCTACATTTTATTTTAACTTTTATATTTATAATGGAGGATTTTATCGCTGTATCAATGTATTTCACCACATATACCCAGTGTCAAACTGCCAAAGACAGCCAGAATGGTTGCGATGACGTACTCTTTACCTTTTTTTCTTTATTCACATGGGCATCCGTATGATAGTAGTTACCTTTGAACCCGGGCTATCAGTAGCAAGAAAAGTACGTAGATATTGACACGTGGGCTTGACTATGTAATGGAGGGTACTAGATCAAGATATGAAAGTCTTTATTTGCTATGGTGTTGCGAGCGCATCATGTGGCGAAGCAATCTTGAAATAGGATATATTTAGAGAGATTGCTATGCACCATGATGTGCCTCATCAAGACGATAAACCTATAGTCGTTCGTTATAACTGAGCACGATAGCTAAGAATTACAAAAATGGAGTCCGTGGCTACGCATAGTAGCATTGAGAAGTGTCCGCATATAGGTGGCTGTTCCCACATGGAATGTGTAGAGGAATCTACTAATAAAAGTGATGATGAGTCTGGATTCGGCTCACATTTAAGTGTATAGATATAATTCAATGTTGTAAAAACCCACATCGTCAGAATATGTTGATAAATCGAAGATATTGCCAGGTTGGTATAGCTCTCGTATAGAATTATATACAGTTGTAGAAGTAGTACAATGTATTGGTACGGATCAAAAGATAATCCAATTTAGTGGACTGAAATGAAGTGTGCAGGGATATAATGTTACGGATCTAACAGAAAATTCCAAGGTGTCAAAAATGACTATGAAGGATTAAATTTGGAGACTGAAAATTAAGTGTGCAAGAAAGCACATTGATATAACTGCTGGCGCGCAGTGGCTGGCCTCGTCGGCTTCGCGCAGGTGCGTCAGTGTCTGCCCGTAGTTGTGGTGTGCGACGGAACGAACGGAATAATTTGTCTTCTCTTTGTTACTTTCACAATTGCCTCCACGGCTGGCGGAGTTGTGGATTTTACAGTTGCTACCAAAGTGAAAAAGGTTCATTATCGATACAAGACAACAGGAGGCTGAGACACTTAGGAGTCATAAACCAAGTGGGCCCGCCCCCCCTCCCCCCCTAGAATGTAAAGGAGTATACTGGGCCGAATTACTTGTTCGACGGGGAGACACCTTCTGATGATCAGATTGCCTCATGTTGTATCGCTCTGTAAAGAGTTTCCTATCATCATCTGAGTATCGAAAGGAAAATTATGAATTTATGTCGTTATGATATTTGTCGCGAGAGGTTAATTAATTTATGAAGAATAGAGACAACAAGTTGTATCAGGTGATACAAGGATAGTTGCTAGAGAAGAGTCTTGTCTTATAAGAAATACCCCATTCTCAGAAAACAGCAATGGTGAATAGAATTCATAGATTTAAAGTCAGGCTGTAAAGAATTACTGGGCAGAGATAGTAATATTCAGTACCGGTATTCTATGGTGCCTCTCTAGCAATCCTACCTATGGGTTGTTATGGTATCTAGGGGAATTAATTAAATTCAAAGTAAAATGAATTCAAAGCTGACATAAAGTGCACTACAATTTCTTAATTTTGATTATGTACATTCATCTGTTTTGTTTTGTTTGTGTAAACACAAAACATAAAAATAAAATAAATAAAAACACACTGATCATAGAGCTTAATATTAGTGTTTGTGTACTTAATTACTAGCACACCACATTTAATTACCCTAGACATTATAGCTATCAGACATACTAGTCAAGAATAAGTCTGATTGAGGTCGTAGGTGGTAGTAACAAGGTACTCTGTAAACTCACATAAACTGTTATCCTCAGGGACCTTCACAGCTGACCTCATTCAGTACACTAAGTAACATAGCAACCACACTTTATAACATCAAAACCCACCACATATATTGGGGTCTCCAGGTCCGGGAATTAAACTATTGGGGTATAAGTTTGTATAAATTCAACAGTGTCCCTAAATTAAAAGTTATTCATAAGAAATATTTAAGGTGGAAAGTAAGAGTTGATGAATCTTCACAGCCAGTAGTAATTAATTAAGTAGAGTGTCACTTTGTTAATTAGAGTTATGTAATCTATCTTAGAACATTATTAGAGTGTGTGATACAGGATGGCAGATCTAGCCAAATTCAGATCGGCTGCTGTGCTGACTGCTAAAGAAATGAATATGGAGGGTCAGGCTTTGATCCAATATGTAACTTCAGAATGTGACAAGTATATTGAAAGGGAAGATAGGAAGTTAGCAGAAGAAAGAAAATTACAGTTACAAATTGAGGCTGACAAAGAACTTAAGAGGCTGCAGATTGAGGCTGACAAAGAGGCTAGGGCATTGGAGGCGGATAGGTTGGCTGAAATAAAGCGGCTCCAATTGGAAGAGAAGAAATTAGAAGCAGAGGAAAAGAGACAGGGTGCTGAAAGAGAGGAAAAGAGACAGGCCGCTGAAGCTGAGGAAAGAAGACAGGCTGCTGAAAGGGAAGCAGAAAAGGAGGAGAAAAGATTACAAAGGGAGCACGATTTACGACTAAGGGAGTTGGAATTTCAAGGCCATGCTCCTGAAAATGGTACCAGCCCCTTTATCTCCGATGCCACTGCTAGTCAGGGAGCCTCAACCTCAGCTATGGGTTTTCATTTAGACCATTTTGTTGAGAAAGACGATGACATAGAAAGTTTTCTAAGTAAGTTTGAACTTTTGGCTACCACGTATGGGTTAGAGAGAGAAAAGTGGAGGCTAAAGTTATCCCAGGGGCTTAGGGGAACATCTTATGAAGTGTTTGCAAAAATGAATAGAGACGACCAAGACAATTATGACATGCTAAAGCAGGCTCTGTTATTAAGATATGAAAATAATGGTGAATTTTATCGTAAGAAGTTTAGAAATGCCAAGCTTTTGTCTGGGGAGACATACCCCCAACTCTCTGCCAGACTCGAAACCTATTTGGAGAAATGGACTGCTCTGAGCAAGACCCAAGATCTTAAAGAAATGATCATGATAGAGCAATTAAGAGAGTCCATGGCTCCAGACATGAGAAAGTTTCTCACGGAACAAGGTGCAGAGAGGTTGGGTGAGGTATTGAATGTCGCTGAGAGGTATCAAGCAGCCCAGGCAGAGGTAACTGGCACTAAAAAGAAACATATAGAGAATGTTAAGGCCACACAGCACTTTAATAAATTTGATGCCAAAGAACAAGGTAACAAAGGTAGGACAAACTTTGATAGGCCACGAAATGATTATCGTGATAGAAACTCACAGTTCAATGACCAAAAATATAATGAAAGAAAACCTTTTAACCAAGGAAAGAGGTGGTGTAAATGGTGTAGGAAGGACAACCATAACACCGAAGTTTGTAAAAGGAAACCTTCTAACATTGCTGCAATGAAATCGGGGAACCAGAGAATAAAGGTTAAACCTACTGGACAGCAGGAACCTTATCACCCCCCAGTTTGTGAGGATGCTGTTTGTAACGGGGTCACAATAAGGTGCCTATATGATACAGGTTTGGATTTTGATTCAATTGTGAGGTCTAGCCTAGTGAGCCCAGGTCAGTATACCACCGAAACCGTGGAAATACAAGGGGCGACTAAGGACATACCACTCATGACACTTCCAATCGCAAGGGTAACTGTCAAAACTCGCTATGTGGAAGGAGAAATCAGAGCAGCAGTGATAGATGAACTAATCTACCCTCTGATATTGAGGTGTAGATATGTCTTCTTGGGGAATCCCAAGAGACATGTGATCATGGCGACAGTGCAGACCAGGTCACAGTCAAAGGAGGCAGAAGGTGAACCTATAAATGCTCATCCAAAGGAGATGAGGAAGGCGCAGGCTGAGGATAGGACACTCAAGCCACGTTTTAAAAAATTGCCCAAATGTCACACACCTCCAAGCAAGGGAGATTATTATATGAAGAACAAATTGTTATACAGGAAGACCGGAACTGGATCCACTGGTCACGGACAGTTGGTACTTCCCAAGGCATATAGGGCAAATTTAATAAGGAGCTTACATGTTGGAAAAGATGGTGACCATGAGAAAATAGGTACCATCTGCCAAAAAGTTGCTCGAAAATACTATAGGCCCTTCGTAAATGTCGATATTAGGAACTGTGTAGAAGCATGTGGCGTATTTCATGAGGAAACACCCACAAATGGAAAAAATGTGCAGGACCTAGAAACGCCACGGCGCAAACATAGGCCTGGCAGGAAAAATAATTATAATAAAGTAGACAAAGTGGAATGGGAGCCCCCTTTTTACACACAGTCTTCACTTGAATGTATTAACATGGCCACTATGCGACGAGTACAAAGAGATGTTTTACCCCAGAATAAGCCGACAATCCCTCGGTCGAAATTATGTGAACTGGAGGAAAATAAAAGAGAGAGAAGATCTCTCACAAGGAAGTTAAAGTGGGGCGACAACCCCAAGAAAAGAATTGGTAGTGGAAGATTCTTATGTGATGACCAGAGGAAGAAACATCCTCAAAACAAGGCTTCCAATATTATAAAAACTATGTCAGAAAAATTAAAAGTCCATATGTAACCTTGTTAAGGACGTGGACAGATGAGAAGGCAGAGGAAACTGTTACCTCATCATATAACTATGTGAACGAGCTGACCACTCGTCTGAAAGCTGGATGGAAACTGGCAAATGATAATTTGAGACAAGCCAGGAAGAAACATGCAGCTTATTTTAATAAGAAAGCAAAGGACAGAGAATTAGCTGTGGGTGAGAAAGTACTTCTTCTACTACCCGGCAGCAATAATAAGTTGCAAATTGTATGGCAAGGTCCATTTACAGTTGTAGAGAAGGTGTCTAGAACAAATTATAAAATTGACAAAAAGTGGAAGGAGAAAATATATCATGTGAACCTTTTAAAGAAGTATCTGGACAGACAAATCCAGGAAGGCACCCCTTTACTGACCTTGGCTATCGCAACTGAAATGAAAAAGGAACCACTCACCTCACATGAATACCCATTACACCCCTGTGAGACAGCCGCACAGGTAAAAGTCAGTAAGCACCTGACTAAAAATCAGAGGGAGAGAGTTCAACAGGTTCTGGAGGAACATACAGATGTGTTAACAGACAAACCGGGGCATACTAATTTACTAGAGTATGATATGAAGCTGGTAGACTCAACACCAATCTGTATCAGAACCTATTCTGTTCCGTTTGCTAAGGAGAAAGCATTGAAAGAGGAGATAGATTATTTGTTGAAAGAAGGGATTATTTCTCACAGTGAATCTCCTTATAGCTCCAGTGTAGTTTTGTTGAGGAAACCGTCTGGGGAACATAGACTGTGCATAGCTTACAGGAAACTGAATGCTGTCACAGAAGGTTAGGTGGATCCATTACCGGACACCAAACAGTTATTTGCAAGACTGAACAAGGCAAAATATTTTTCGAAGGTGGATCTTAGCAAAGGCTATTACCAGATTCCAGTGAAGCCTGAGGTTCGACCTTATTTAGCTTTTAGCACCTCGGAAAGGCATTATGAATTCAACGTGTTGCCATTCGGATTGAAAAATTCTCCGAGTGTGTTTTCTAGGATGATGCGCAAATTGTTGGATCCCTTGAATAATCCATGTATCACGAATTTCATGGATGATATCCTCATCGCCACAGAAACATTTGAAGAACACGTTAACTCTCTGAATTTGCTATCTGATAGACTCAGAGAAGCAAACTTGACTGCTAGACCAACAAAATGTTGTATTGGATGCAAAGATTTGGAATTCTTGGGACATACTGTATATCAGGGTAACATGACCCCTGACCCCAAGAACTTGGAAAAATTGCAGAGAGCACCTAGACCACAAACAAAGAAAGACGTGAGATCATTCGTGTCGTTGTGTGGTTTTTACCAAAAATATATCAAAAATTTTAACTCTATATGTGCTCCTCTGACTGACTTGACTCGCAAGGGAAATCCAGATAAAATTGTTTGGTCAGCGCAGTGTGAATTGGCATTCCAAGAGTTAATGGAAAAACTCACTAGCAAGCCTATTCTCAAATTGCCTGATTTGACTCAGGATTTTGTGGTGAGAACGGACGCAAGCAATGTGGGCCTGGGGGCTACTTTGTTGCAAAGGTCCTCTTCACCCAATGGGGAACTGAACCCAGTCGCTTATGCTAGCCGCAAGTTGAACAAAGCGGAACAAGGCTATTCCACAAGCGAAAAAGAGTGTTTATCGTTAATCTGGGCGATAAAAAAGTTCCAAATCTATCTATATGGTAGAACATTCGTGGTCCTAACGGATCATCAGCCTATCGTATTCTTATCACAGGCCAAGCATGAAAATGCCAGATTATTACGATGGTCTTTATTACTACAGCCATATCAATTTACCATTGAATATATTCCGGGGTCACAGAACGTCGGTGCGATTTCCTCAGTAGTCACACCTGTGATCAAATTTAGAGAATTCAGCAGGCGTAAGGAGTTAATTTTATCTATGTGTATCAGTGGTTTTGGAACTTGCATTAGTGCATGTTCTCAAGTGGGGAGGTGTGTGGTGAAATACATTGATACAGCGATAAAATCCTCCATTATAAATATAAAAGTTAAAATAAAATGTAGGGATAAAATATAGTTAAGTTACGCTACGGCTTCTTCGCCCACGCAACAAGCGCGTTGATTTGGTAGACCGTACCATCGTTTTCTAGTGTCATTGAAAAAAAAAACTATTTAGAACATGAGGACACGAAAGGCCTATTCGTTTAGACGGGGTAAGAAAAGGAGGGAAGAAAAAAAATGATGCCGTCTGCACGCGTTTGAATCTAAGTCTAGCATACGCGCGAACTTGTAGTTAGTAGTTTGAAATACGATGTAAAAGTAAGAACATGTAGCCAATTGTCACGAAAACAGGCTTAGCTCTTATTTAGAATGACGTAATTCCCACGTATTTAGCTTGAAATTAGTGCAAAAAGACATGAATAGGTTGGATAATATGGAAAAGATATGGAATTCCTTATTAATAGACTTAGAATCACAAAAATTAGCTAGTTTAAGAGCTTATCTTTCCCTGATAAATAATATGCTTTGAAATAAAAGGACGGACAGATAACTCGGAAGTTATTGACAAAAGACTGATTTGTTCGATGCAGACTCGCAAACAGATGTTAGTTTTGCAGCCACTATAGGTTACATTTTGACGCGTCCTTAAGACGAAGGCAGAAAAAAATTATATGTAAACAAGGGGGAGACAAGGCGGATAGAATCTAAAAATATCTTCGCAGTAGACATCTAAGAAGTGAGTGAGAGAAAATTTGAATAGTTTTTTTGTAGTTGGGCCCAAAACCAAGTCCAATCTTGGAAAATGACAAGTTAGGACAGACCGACCGACAGAAATACACTACACATTTGACCAAAAATTGAACATTTATTTTGAAATTTTAAATTGTAAAGGGGAAGTACTCACATTGGACGAAATAGTTAAGATTATTAGAAAATTTGTCGGCTAGTTGCCGTTTTGTTGAAGACTGTCCATACGAGCAGATCGTTGAGGCTAAGAAGTTTGTCGTCCATTGAATATATGTGCTAATAGTAGTGGGACGCCCTAGTCTAGCTAGCAGCTCAGCTGAGTTTGTGCTATTTCAACGTACCTGTGTGTTTTCATTTTGAATTGTGGTAAGGCAGAAATTATTAACCTTTTTATTTAACAATTCTGAGTGATTGATACTGCCATATAATGAAAAATGATTACGACAAGTGAGTACTTATTCTAGGTCCCCAGCCAACTGTTCCAGGGCCTAGAAGTTGAAATATAATATGATAACCTATCAGAAATGTAGAATACAGATGTTTCTTTTCAGGTGATCAGGTTGAAACATATCACCCACCTTATTATATGGAAAAAAAGAGATTAATGAAAATATTTCAGATGCAGTGCAGTCCATAGAGGAGAGGAATGGGAAACTAGTGCTACTTGATAACAGCCTTGATGTAGATGTGCTGGGTCGGTCAGAGAGATCTGACCCTGTCTTTATTTCAATGTATTAATGCTTGTAAACATGGTGGATTAGGTAGTATGTTAAGACATAGCCTAATTTTGTGGTTTCAGAGTTTCTTTGTCTGGCACTGTGCTAGTGCCAGATGTTCTGAAGAGTACAACATTGTATGAAATGAGATGCCTACCATACTACCTCAGAGCATGTGAGGAGTGGGCCTAAGGAACAACTTTCTTCAATCGTCACAGGCCAGATAAGTATTAAAGACCTGGCCTGCTGAGATTCATCAACGAATATAATATAATTTAAACTCCATTGTGTATTAAGAAAATTTTCCACCATTAATCCTGTTTAAAGAGCAAATGAACACTGTTAACTACAGACTGGGTATGATGCAAATACCCCGACCCGACATCCAGCACTAGTTCCTAAAGACTTTTTAGTTTTAGTTACAATATTAGCAAATTTAACTTATATATATGTACAAGTCTTTCATGTGTTTACTCGATTATATGTAATTCTATTGAAATTGATTCATATTGATTTAAAAGTCCTGACCAGAAGAAAAACTTGGTTCAGGACAAAATAAATTTGAAAAAATTGTAATTCTAAATTTTAAACACAGTGTTAATTGACTTGATCATAGAGCTTAATATTAGTGTTTGTGTGTGTGTGTTTGTGTACTTAATTACCAGCACACCACATTTAATTACCGTAGACATTAGACGTAGCTATCAGACATACTAGTCAAGAATAAGTCTGATTGAGGTCGTAGGTGGTAGTAGCAAGGTACTCTGTAAACTCACATAAACTGTTATCCTCAGGGACCTTCACAGCTGACCTCATTCAGTACACTAAGTAACATAGCAACCACACTTTATAACATCAAAACCCACCACAGTATAAATGGTAGTATTTGTTCGCGGCTTTGTTGTGCTTTGTAGTTTAAGGACTAAAAATGTTGTTACCAAAGGAAAAAACAAATCTGATGTTTAAACAAATGCTTTTCCCAATTTCCTAGTTTTTCTACACTAAAAATGAGGCCAAAAACAGTATTGTGTAAAGAAAATAGCATCACCAATTTAGTGACAGTATACACTTGAGCAGCACTACAGAAGAAGGTGATGAAGATACAGACGATGTTCACAGTCATTCAATTTGACGTAATTACACATTTTAATGTTTTAAACGTACATGATAGTCTGGTTTTTTATCATACCCCGAAATTAGCAAATAAATACAAGGTAGTAAAGAGGAATTAGGAAGAAAGACACACAAGAAAACTGTCAAAGATTGGTTTTAAATAAGCTTTCATTTAATAATTGATGTCGCTTTTAACGTTCATGTTATAGTTTTTTTTTTAACACAACTAGATAAGTAACAACATCTGTATTATTAACTATCGGAACTATTTTAGTTTATAACTAGTTAAGTTAGTTCTTGCCCCGTGTGGTTGTAGGGATCTCTCTGGAGGCGATGAAAGACTATGACAACTGCACCATCAGGCATGTCGGTCAAAGCCACTAATATGGCGTTTTGCTTTAGGCTGGCAATCTCATCATGTAAAACTTATTTTCAAAGAAACAACCGCTGCAAGACCATGTAACTGTTTTGTGCAGGCTTCTCACTTGACCATCAGTAGGGGTGGAACATTGCTCCTCAAAAAGCGCAAAGGAAATGAGATGATGAACAACTAGATGAAAGCTGGGAAAATAAAAGAGGATTTCTAAAATTTCAAAACGCCAACATATACTTACCTCTAAAGAAGAGGTAATACACAAACATGTCTGGCGTAAGCTAATACACAAACATCTCGGTGAGGTAATCATGTCAGGCAGACACGTACCCAGTAGAATGAAAGTAAAATGTGGGAATGTTTTGGTTAGGTGTCTGAGATATACAGAGTCAAAGGGCAAATCTGCTACTACGACCGTAGAAGATACGTAGATGCATGTCCTATTCATATTTGTAAACCGGCTCAATGAAACACCGTTAAACCTAAATATAAACACGATAGGAATGTGTTCGTGTCAAGGCTGTTAAATAGAACAATTATTTGTGTGCTGAGGAATTACACTCAAGTTGAATATTAATAAAGACCGATAATGTTGCCAACAGTTTCAATAATTAACAACAACAAAACTAACTAATCATGTGTTTCCTTCCGCTTAAAGATTTGGCGGCAGCAAATGCTTGACATCGATTTCAAATTAAGGTTTTTCGTTAGCACCACCCCTGAGACACCAGCTGCTTGTAATGCTCATCTTCTGTTGTTTAAGTTGCTTGTGGCATCTCAAGTCTGCTCCTCAATGAGTTCCATTTCATAAATATTAAGACTTCATGGTTTGAGATTTTGTAAATGCATGTTCTATAACTTGTACATTTTATTTTTCTTAATTGCAAGTTATATTTGTTTTTGGACAGTTCTCCTTAACAAGACGAAGTGTTTTCTTACGTTTGGCCGTTAACAAAATGCAATCGAAGATCTGTTATTGAAGCCCTGAAGTTTGGATGTGATATGCGTGGTCACAAAGCATGGCAGAATTAACATTAGTACGGCATGACTAAAGTTTATGTAACCTTAAGAAAGCTGTAGAATTCCATATTTGTTCTAGTCCATCATAGTAACAGTAATCTTTGTAATCTGATAGCGAGTGTTTATTTCTCGACATCCAAATCTTAATACAGAGTCACATAAAAGTCACATAAAATATGATGCATATCACCAGCTATCTAGGCAATAATTTTCGGATTACATAGTGGTCACAACTGGTTGATGTACAATCCACATCACTAGTACAGGATAGGCACCTCTGGCACCAGCCCCATGACAGCCGAACAACTGCTCTAGTTTTGCCTAACTTACAGCAATGAACGGAGAAACATTTGACAACAACCCATATTTCTCCACGAAAAACTGTTTGGAGATGTCAGGAACCTTGAGTCGACTACTGCCTTTATTAGAGTCCTTAATGTAGAAGTCTGAGGGCGAATGAAAAAGAATCTTAATACACATATTCCATCAACATACATAATTAATGGTTACGTGTTTTTGTGTGTGGTAATTTCATCAAACTAATTTAGTATACTGAAATGTTGTTATCATGTGTGGAAATATACGTATAATGGGTCTTCACACTAGTTTAAACGTGGGGGAGTGGGCCTTGATTTATTTCTCGTATCTATGAATCTGCTTTTTATCTGTGTGTAGCCGTGAAAAATAACATGTTCTAATACCATTCTATGGCTATCATTTCCGCCGATTAGAAGCATTTACACCTCACAAAACTCTGCTCTATCTGTATTTGTGAACCTCACCTGATTCAGAGAACTCCTGCAATTGTTCATTATTTGTCTTTGAAACTAGCTTGGTGAGATCTCTGAGAAAGAGAGAAACGTCACTCATTTTTGTTTCATCTGTCTATCTTTGACACTACTGCTCTTCAGAAGGCCATAACCTAGAAGGCATTGTCCCAGTCTAGTCTGTTAATATATGATATTTTTGGCTTACTTGAATCTCCAACAAGAACATGGCTAGTCATTATATGTTACAGCTTTATAGGCCACATATACTTGGACACCTCATCGTGGGAAGTAAAATCACATGACTACAATGCATTGTCTGTCTTCATCATCATCATCTTTTTCTTCTTCTTCGTCATCTCCTTGCTCTTCTTCCCTTTCGTCTTCGTCCTCTTCTCGTTCTTCTTCCTCTTTTTCGTCTTATTCTTCCGCTTCTTTTTATTCCTCTTCTTCTTGTCTTCTTCTTTTTTCATCTCTTCATCTACTTCTTCTTCTCCTTCCTCTTTATGATCTTCTTCTACTTTCTCTTCTTCCTCTACTTTTTCTTCACCTTCTTCTTCTTCCAGTTTTCCTCCTTTACATCTTCTTCTTCTTCTTCGTCTTCTTCTTCCTCTTCTTCTTCTTCTTCTTCGTTCGCTTTGAGACGTCGACTTGAATATATTCAAAGAAAGCAGTCGACAACTTGAGGCTGATGGCATCTCCGTAGTTTTTTCCAGGAATGGTAACTGGTGATTGCCATATCCGTTTTCTCTGTTCTCTGAAGAGAAAAAGAAAAAATTAGGACTACCGCACCCTAAACATGTTGTGCATGAGGCTGGAGAAGCGTTATCATGCAAACACAATTGCCACAGAAACCATTGCTGTTAGAGCATGTGAATGCTTGGTGCAAACTTCCTGCAAGTGCAGCACCTGCACTGGTAGGTCAATGCTCCGGAAGGAGAGGAAAGGAACATAATGATTATCTTTATTTATTTAGTTTAGCTTGGGGATTTAAAAATACGAACTGCCTTGTGGTATGGCAGCGGTGGTCGCTGTATCAATGTTCTTATGTGTTGCCACCTGCCTGCCCAGGTTCTTTGCCTCTGTGGTTAGCAATGACATGCTGCATAATTATAACACACACACACACAGCAAGCGATGACATGACGCCATAGTAAATGAAACACTATTTATTTACATATGAGAGGATCATTGCTGTCTGCTCTGACCTCCACATCTGGTCCGTCACAGAGTATACAATGTGCAAGTTCTTTCTCAGTGTTTATTCCTTCCCTCACTCTCTCTCTCTCTCGTTCAGTATCGAATATACATCTTCTGACCTTTTAACCATTAGTAATCATTCAGATGCTATAGTCTCTATTTTTGTTCTTTCTTCTTTACCATTTCTTAGATTATTGTTATATATATATATATATATATATCCTCTCAGTGTTCATGTTAACTATTAATAGAACCGGACCTCTCCGGGCTTGTTACTTTCCCTTTCATCACTGACGAATAGGACTACTGTATGTATATGTGTTAGAATTCACTCTATGTACCTTTTCCCTTTCTGAATAAAATCTAACTCACACCGTTTCTCCTTCTAGACAAGAATTCTCACTATTCAATATTTCGGGTTAATCATTACCCTAAACTCGTCTCCTTGTCCGTGAAATATTCATCACCAAAACTACGTGAGTACTGCCTTCAACATGGCTACTCGCATACGTGCGATCTGCACTCTTTACCTCACGCCTCTGGACTGCCGCTGAGAAAGTGTGCTTCCCTGGATTATTGTTCACCCCTTTCATGCGCATTATTGTTCGCGCATCCCCTTTTTGTACATGTACTCTATCTGAACCTTCCTATTTATAATTCTCCTTATTCGTTCCCTTTATCTGCCACAATAGTGCAATCTTTTTTTTCTCCTCATTGTATGCCCTATCTGACATCTACTCCTTGCATCTTGTTTTACTCGCAGTTTTCTGATTATTTCCAGCAGTTCCTCTATGTTGATATTGTCATCAATTTTAAAACCGTCTAGTCTGCTCAAACACGAAATTTTTATAAGTCTTTATATTTTTAGTTGTTTTTTTTTTTTTTGTCGTGGAGAAGTTGTTCTCCATGTTTAAGATACATACAATAGGGCTATCATACTGTTTTAATTGAAAAATTATTGTTATTATGTCTGTGTTTGCTTGTTTATTTCCCCATATATTTCCGAAAGCGAATAAAGATCGTCTTACGTTTTTTTTTCTTATTTAGATATTATTGTTTGTACGTTCATCTTTGTCAGTCTTGATATGTAGGCACCTCTATGAGTCCACATCTTGCACAAATGTATCTTCAAACGTATTTTGGCTATCATGAGTCAAATTTATTCTAATAATATTTATCTTCCTCCTTGTACGAGTATTTTCAGACCCAACTGCGGAGACGTCTTCACATCGCAGTAAATATTGTTCATCTTGTCTTGAGTCTACTTACAGTTGCAGGACAGTAGAGTTTTGTCAGTGGTCATCGTACACCAGATTGCTGGTTCATGTCGTTTTCAGTCAACAGCTAGTAATTAGAGAACTGTGACAAGAAGCATCTCTGCTTCATTCTAGTTAAAATCTTTAAGGGCTCACGAGAGAACAATCATCATGATCACAATTACCTCACAAATGAGTAAATGCCTTTAACAATCACATATCATTTCTTCGTGTCCTGTGCCATCAGCTCAAGTTCTTTTCATGTCTTCTTCATGCCCTGCATGTATGTCTTTAGTTCTCTTCTCCGTGTGTTCTTTGGTCTTCTACTACCTCTCCGGATATCATGTTTGATTCCCAAAAGAGGGGATATCATGTATGTAAATTAACTTTTTTCACAACCAATTATCCTAATGATGTTATATATCCTCCTGGGTACCCTTCTCGGAATAGGATGACAAACAATATGAGGTCCCGTGCGCAAGTTGCGCACGTTAAAAATCCCACAACAGTTGGTAATCGGAAAGAGTAGGCCATAAGGCCGCCTTCCTGGCAAATTGTAAACATTAGAAAGCTACCCACCACAAAAATATTTATAGAATGTGATTCCTATGTACACACACTTGGATTCTCTCAGATGCTTCGGAGTTCGTGCACTGTGCTGAGATTCTCCTTGTGTGATTTAAGGAAGGAGATCAGAGCACTGATTGAGGTGTCCCTGTGCAATGAACAAAGTCCTTAAAACCAAACCAAATCTCTACTTCTATTACCCTGGGGATTTCAGAATAAGGACTGTCTGGTAACGCTATCAACAGATTTCCTCAGTGTGTGTCCTTACGTACTCCAGCGTATTCTTCTCATCTCTCTGGCACTTGTCTGGTTCTTGTCATCTGTTTCACATTAGTGATCTTATCATGCCATTTCAATCCTTCAAGAGAACAATATCTATAGAATATTAATTAAATTATTTAACAAACTCACTGTAGCGAGTTGGTACACACACGCTTAGTATTCTTAGTTAATGCATGAATGAAACATTAGGCTTGTTGGGGTATGAAAAGACGGTAGGATGAGGTCATCCAATCAAAACGCAGGAGACTTTAAAAGCCGATCAATGGCATTTTATAACATGGCCACAGCAGTGTACGAACTTCTATACTGATTTATATTTGGTATAGGCACATGCATTATCGAAACGTGATGGAAGTTAGTTTCTTTTTCGGACGATAAAGCCAGAAATGTGCAGTTCAAAGGAAAAGGGGAGTGAAGAGTTATTTGTGACGAAAATTGAGTTTGACGGAGCCAGAACATCGGAAACTGCCAAGTCGATAAACTTTAAAATTATGTAAATGTTATGTATCCTAACCAATTTCAACCAAAGGTATATGGAAAGGAAGCTCACAGTCAGGGAATTGAAAAACAGTATAAAGAGTGTTAGGTATAAATGTGTGTAGTTTTACAGAGTATTGGTTTGGATGGTAACTTACACATATTCTCTAGGAACTAAGAAAACCAAGGAAGTTGAAACTAACCAATAGACCATGTTCTTTTATACGTCAGCGGATAACTTATAAAAAGAAGGAGCGCTGTATTCAAACCGCACACCTAAACAAAACAGATCAGAGAGATAAACAGAAGAATAGAGCTGCCAAGGCTAATACTTTGCTGTATGCTTGCCGTGTAGATTTATTTCATCTATTCTAGGGGGTATATAGAATTACTGTTCATATTTATGAACTTAATATCACTGTTTATTTCAGGATTTTAGTTAGTTGATGAACATCTTTAGGATATTATAGGAAACTCAATACAGAGCGATACAACATGAGGCAATCTGATCATCAGAAGTGGTCCCCCCGTCGATCAAGTGTTTCGGCATTTTGTTCTCCTTTACACTCTTAGGGGGCGAGCCTACCTGGGTCATGACTCCCAAGTGTCTCAGCCTCATGTTGTTTGTGCAGAAAATGAACCCATTCCACCGTGGTTGCAGCTTTAAAATCCACAATTCCGTCAGCAGGAGGAAATTGTGAAAGTAACAAAGTGAAGACAAATTATTGCGGTAGTTCCGCTGCACACCACTAGCACGCATGTGTGAAGCCGACGAAGCGTGAATCCATTACGAGCTGGCAACTGAAATTTCACCCGACACCTCGTATAAAATCCACCGCTTGTTTACCTGTAGAGCTTGCCGTCCTTTAAAAAATAGAACGAAAAACTCCGTGTATTGCGGATTAAAAAAATTTTCATATCAGGGCCTAGATTTTACTGTCCCAAGTTCCACAGCCCATTGCGGTTGTTTCACAGCCAGCGTGATGCCTTGTCTGAAGTCTCACTAAGCCTCATCAGTTCCTTTGTTCTCGACTGTCCCCTCAGCCCCAACAGTTTCAATTAATCACACACTGACGCAGCCACGAGCCCTCGTGCACCCACCTAAACAGTCATGACCCTTGCAGTGAACCCATGGTGTCTCAGACCCGCCGCCAGATCACTATACTTTGCCGCTTTGAACGAATATTGCTCGTCCAATCTGGGTTAAAATAGCACGGTCAGTTCCATCAATATAACCTGATGAGATGATGAAGAATGCAGCACAATATCCGGCCGTCTCCGAGATTTTCTGATATTCGCTGGATATGCCCCTCGTCCAGGTAGGTCTACCGCCATCTCCCAGTCATTCGCACAGTCAAGAAGAGCCTGACTTACTCGGTTTGGGGTGTGCTGACTTTCCTTCTCTCAGGAAGTATGTATTTGCGGTGCTTGGCCTGACTTTGTTATTTGCCTTCATCCTCCCCAAATCTATTGTCGCAGCCAGCTCATTTAGCACTTTGTTGTGGCGACATGTGTATGGCCCTTGCCCTAATGACACCTTGCAAGCTGAGAGCACGTGTTCAAGTTCTACCTCTCATGGCACAGGGGGTGCTGCTCATCATCCGACTTTCCCCATCTCACAAGGTGGGTGGCCGATGGCATGTGATCATTGATCTAATAATGAAGCTGAGTCTATGAGGTGCCATATGCCGTATATCATTCCATGTCAAGAATTTTTGCAGGGCTCCTTCCCATGTAGTCCAATGGCTTTGTTGGGCCTGCTGAGCCGCCTTTTGCAACCTCTTATCATTCTCAGCTCCTCGTATCTCTTGAAATACTATGTTTCTGCGCTCCCTAATTGATGCCTTGGACCACCTTGCAAAGCTGCGAGCAACACGTGTTCAAGTTCACCAGCAGATGTCTCCATGACCAAAGAATCCCCGTCGGTTGGGCCTGTATCCGATTTTGCACCTACCAGCTCAGCTTTGAAATACTATGTTTCTGCGCTCCCTAATTGATGCCTTGGACCACCAGCAGATGTCTCCATGACCAAATCCCCGTCGGTGTGTATCCGATTACCTACCTCAGCTTGAGCGACTCTTGGGCAGCCTCAACAGTTTCTTCTACTTTCAACTTCCCTCCCATTTTCAGTGTGGGCTGAATGGACTTAACCACGTCATCTGTTGACTCGCGCAGCATCATTGTGAGCCTTGCCTTTCCCACTTTGTACTCTTCAAAACTTGACTTGAAAGGAAGCACAAGTTTTGACTCTTTGCAGTACAGTGTTGCATTTGACAGACCATGCAGAATATTTGTATTAACTAGTATGATTGCTGAAGATGGAAACCGACAATATAACCAACAGTCACTCAGCAGAGTCCTGTTGACAGTCCTTGTCAGGAATAATACAACCTGCTTGAAAGTACAGCACTTCCAAGGGCTGACTTAGCATTCCATAGGTGAAAGGCGATGGTGGCATCATAAATATGTATGCAATGTAATTTGGTTTTATTCATGTATTGTATTATTTGAGAAAATGTTCTGCAGTTAGAGACAGCTGTCTTGTCTTGCTATTGCTAAATCATGATGAGCCATGTATCATTCATATACATGAAAACATCTGAGACACACATATCATGCACATTAGGATGCATGGTTCCATAACCACGCACTAGCCACATATCTATGTCATTGATCACAGGTTCATATCTGTCATTATACACCTGAGATCTAGAGTTCAGGTCAATCCAAGCTGCCTGGAACCTCACATGAGCCTATCGATTGTTATCTTCGTCCCCCTCAGTTTTGGATGGGCTAATGCACAGATCTTCAAAAAACAGTGTTATGTGTCATTCTAACAAGAACAGATCTTACTCTAAAGATGCATATACAATAGGACCATTTCCTGCAGCGTATGTGAGCCGTCAAAGTCGATGATGATAATTTTACTGACTTTTAGCATAGCCAGAGACTAGTGATAACATCACAGCTGATAAACGTTTATTTCTATAAAAATGGAAGATCCAGTTAATTACTTAAATTATAACATTCCCCATAATCCAAATTTTGTAATATATTTATCCATTGATTTCCATCTTCCAACACTCACAATTCAGCACAAAAGTAGATTGATGAACTTAATAAATTAAAAAATTGTACTCAGCGGACTTATTAATTTTATAATTGTTGAAGTTGAGCTGTTCTGATTTATTTAATTATCACAGATAGTTACATAGCAAGGTGGCAAGGTATGATATGATTTTATTCCAAATACTTTCTGAAGCAGATACCTTCACGTGTGAAACCAGTGTTTCTCTCCAACACTGGGACTTCACTATTTTTCATGCAGAATTATATTTCTGTTTTCTTCAGTACTACTATTGACACTACACATTTAAAAACCTTTCGCTACACTCACAATGCTACTAGCTTTCTTAGGTAGTGAAAACATTGAAGTTTAAAGGATCGTTATGTTATCTTTGAGACAATAAGGATAATGTAATGCATTTTTGACTCCCAAATTATTTCATAAGATTATGTTTCTATACTCAAGAAAACCTTCTTTTTAGTCACTTCTTACAACACGCGTAAAACAACATTATTCCTAGTCTATCTTTGCCTTCTCAAAAACCCCCAGGAATTATATGAGGTTACTCTCTTCTAAAAAAAACTGTTAAAGTAATTTCACTAAGTCTTCTTTAGAGGTATCTATGCCCCCCGTTACCACAGTTTACTCATCATTAGAAGCTTTCTGTATTTCTTTGTTTCTTTTTCCCTATACTTTTAATGAATACCTTAACCCCTTTCCTGCTAGCTGAGTTTCTGGGAGACATTGTTAAAGTTCATCTGCTTAGAAGTTTCTTGGAATCCGCCTGATGATTCTCCCCCCTTTTACATTTTGCTCGTTTAAGATATTTTTATACCGCCGAGTTTATAACATTACTTTGATACGATGTTTAGTTATTTTGTCTATAATGTGAGCTAGCCTTGTTTGAGGTTATTAAATCGTTACCAGCATGAATACAACTTCGCTGTTTCCACTTGAAATGATATATTGTAAGGTTGTAATTACATCATTATTTTCTGTTAACACATTTATCATGTTTGAAAGTTAGATCTAGACAGACTTTGATTGCTCTATAGAGAGAAGGAAATGCCCTATTTTGTCTGGAAATGCTTATTTTTTTTTTTTAATATTTTAAAATATGGAATTACTGCGTCATAGAAAATGCATTCTGTTTATCTTCCTAGCATAGAATGTGGCAGTAATGATGAGTTAACGAGGTTATAGAGCATTTTGTAGATATTAATTTATTTATGTTACGAATTGTAAAATATTAAGGAGCAGATTATTACATTTCAGGGTCTTAAAACGTTGTAAAATATAATCTGTTCTAAAATTGCATAATGTCACTGAGGTTCTGTTTTACAATGTCATACCACCCCACATAAAAACTCTTATTTAACTAATGACGCACTAAACATTACTTGTCACTCAAATAGTAACTTAAGTGTTATTTTAAACTTCGACTCTAGTAACCCGGATTATGTTCGGAGTGGGAATGTAACATTTAACAGTTATCTCAATGTTGAAAATTGTAGCATTTATAAAGTAAAAAAAAAAAATACTGTGTAAATTTCTTTGTTCCGGCTGCTGTAATTATTGTACTTAAATGTGACAGTCTCCGAATGTACTTATAACTAAGAGCGTCACTGTATTTTATTATTGGAAAAGCAAGATTGTTTAGTTTTTTTATTATTACGCTTATTAAAACCAAAAAAAAAAAAAAATGAGGCAGATATGTTTTAATCGACCATTCACAGCGGACATTGCCAATTAACTGAATTCAAGAAAATCGTAATAATAAGAAATGTAAAAGTCATCGCATTCAGAAGAAACGGAGTTGCAAATTTTAAGATCCAAAGTGTATCTTGTTTAAGCTATGATACAAAGACTGTGAGAGCAAGCACGCAGATGGAGATATTAAACCTGTCGGATGATGGAGACTCATCCAGAGAAATAGAAAATACCAAATAGCAGAAAAATAGACGATATAATATATGGCTCCGTCGGATTGGCTCTGAAGACTGGGTCAGTCGTTACGGGGCACGGGATGGGATGGGCCCATGCTGGTCGAGTTTCCGCAGCTAACCCGCGGGCTGACGAGTTTCCTCCGCTAGCCCACCGGCAGACCAAGCTCGGAACACGACTGCAACTTTCCTGTGGACTGACCCAGCTATGTGCTGTCGCCACCCGGCGGCGTCTACGCCGCTGGCATTCAACAGCCAACTCAGAACTGGCACGTACAAGAGGAACCTGACTGTCTAATTAAAAGAAAGCATTGAGATGGCCTCCACACAGTTTTGACGCACTTTGATTTCTACCTATTGCTCTGAATGTCACAGTGAAGAAATTCAACCAGACGGCGGGAATAACTATGACTCTCTTAAAGTAGCCATTTCCTCTGGACCCACCGGCCTCGAGCGGCTCTGAATGTCACAGTGAAGAAATTCAACCAGACGGCGGGAATAACTATGACTCTCTTAAAGTAGCCATTTCCTCTGGACCCACCGGCCTCGAGCAGCATGCGGCATGGGCTAAAGCTTGGCAACTTTACCCAAGCGCCTAACTTCGCGCCCGCCGAGACACCTTCTAGGATACTACTACTGGCCTTGCAGAGACTTAAGGGAATCGATTAGTAAATTATATGTGATTGGAATCGAATTAGTCATGTAATTAAGATATAAAGATGAAGACCATGAGCATACGAATACTTTCATCTTTAATAATACAATTTAGGAGATTCAAGATGTTTAGTACATACAAGATGTTTAGTACATACAAGATGTTTAGTACATACAAGACACAAAATCTTTCACAAGCAACGGTTAACATTAATCTATGAAAAGTAATAAACACAATTTTAAGACATTTTAAGAAATAGTAAAAACAGAATAATCATACGAGTGCTGACAGAATTACGAATAAGATCTTAAGGATTAATAAATGACACTTACAAACAAGTACAAACGCGTACTCTAAACGTAAACTGTAACATACTACAATAGGAAAAAAATCTTGTTGTGTGAATGTGAGGCAAAACATGTTCTAGTGATAGAAATAAGAATCTATGAAGCTGCCAATTGATGCTATTTTCAACAATACATGATCTATAATACGAAAACGCAATACAGAAAAACGTGCACGAAAATCTAAAATTAGCACTATTTGGGAATCTGTATTAGCATATTTCGGAATTACATCCTGATATAACTAAGGTCTACATATTTTGCTTCAAATTAGCGTGTCTCGGAAGAACAAATAATTCTATTCAACGAGCACAATGTTATTCTGTCTATTCAGGTTTATCAGTCTCTGATCTAGGCAGTCTTACAACGATGGTTTTTACATGCATGTTCCTAACCCCTTCAATGATGTCAGCAGATTTACCTTTCGACCCCATGGAAGTCATGTACCTGACAACAGCAATGCTACACTGGGCTTTCACCAGAGTCAGCTGTTGCATTACAGCCATGATTACTATAGAGAGATGCTTGTGCGTTACCGCACCTTTACAGGTTAGAATGTTCTAGCAATTTGAGCATTTATTCACGTCTCCACCAAAGAGGAAAGTGCCCATTCACGATTCAGAATATGTTAACTTTAAAGCAGTCGCTGTAGACATTAAATATTATGTACTGGCTCTTTTAGGATCTTTATAAAGTGGTACTAAAGTTTTAAACTGTCTCTTATCCACTAAGCGTCTTCTTTCCATGGATCATTACGGAAAATCACTGTAATAAGCAATAATTAAAATACTGTAGGATATAGAGCTGTTTTCATGAACGCTATTTAACGCTACGTAAGAGATTCCTAGCTCTCATAATTTCCAGCTCAAATGTCAAAGTGTTCTACCGTATGGCTCTGTAACATGGAGATCTCCAAAACAACAATAAAAATAGATAAAAAATAAAGGACTGACATGGTATGACAAGATCATTAGTGTGGACATGATGACATGAACAACAAGAATAGTGCTAGTGAAACAACAGCTTAGAAGAAAGCGCTGATAATTAATAGGATACACATTGAGGTAATCTGATAAAATCAATGCAACGTAATCTTTGCTATAAATTTCAGAATGAGAGGAGTAGAGGAAACCCGAAGATAGCATGGAGAAGAGAAGTGGAGACATCCCAAAATAGATGAGAAAGACGTAGGAATATCATGAGCTGATGGCACGGAACAGGAGAATTTGGGACACGTTTGTTGTTGTGTGAAGGAAATGTTGACACGGAACAGGAGAATTGGAGACACGTTTGTTGATGTGTGAAGGAAATGTTGACACAGAACAGGAGAATTGGAGACACGTTTGTTGATGTGTGAAGGAAATGTTGACACGGAACAGGAGAATTGGAGACACGTTTGTTGATGTATGAATGAAATGTTGACACGGAAAAGGAGAATTGGAGACACGTTTCTTGATGTGTGAAGAAAATTTTGACACGGAACAGGAGAATTGGAGACACGTTTGTTGATGTGTGAAGGAAATGTTGACACGGAAAAGGAGAATTGGAGACACGTTTGTTGATGTGTGAAGGAAATGTTGACACGGAACAGGAGAATTGGGAATACGTTTGTTGAAGGCCTATGCTTCTTGCTGAGGGGGCTAACAAATGTTGATGATGAGATTCCTAGCGCTGTAACAGACTATGATAAATTTGCTATTGACTTTTTCAGTTTTAAAATTTTTATATTGCAATTATCAATACTAAAAGAAGAAAAAAGAATATTGCACACGTCAAAACATCAAATGTTCCAGAATGTTCTTTTCTTTTTGTACAGATAAAAACTATCGTTACCCAAGAACGAACAACAGTAGCCATCATCTGTATCTTCATCGTTTTCTTCTGTAGTGCTGCCCCATTCTACACAGTCAACAAACTCGGGATGAAGTTGTCTCCAGTAAGAAACAAAACTATTGTAGGTCTTATTTCCATGGACAATCGAGAACAAGTGGAAATGATTTCTTTTATTATCAATAACTTTTCTATTCCATTAGCAGCCTTCTTTATTATAGTTTTATCTACGATAGTACTTTCGCTTAAACTACAAAGCAACACAAAATGGAGAATGGAGACTACCAGTCACGGGAAGGCTGACAGAGTTTCCGGCCGTAACCAGAAGGCAGGGAAAATGGTTGTGATGATTTCCACTTTATTTATCATTTGCTTTATTCCAATTACCATCATTATACTGGCAGTTGCGTTTGTGCCCGCACTGTCAGTCCATGGAAAATATATGAATTTAGGAATATTGGTTGGTGGACTTGGCTATATCATGGAGGGAATAAACTCTTCTATGAATATTGTAATTTACTATCATATGAGCAGTAGATACAGAGATCAGTTCTGTGTGCTTTTTTGTAGAGACAGAATAAAAGGATAACAACAAAGTAATGACTAAAATGTAGCTATGAACTAATTTGTGTTCAACAGGCGCCCAGCATCATGGGAAATTATTCACGTCCAGATCTATTTATCATCTTCTAGTAACTTTTATGATGTTTTGTGTGTTCTAGTTCAACTCTCTCAATTTATCCCAGAGATTCCAAAACAGTAATAATTTCAGCTGTTCTCAAAATGCATCTCTTATAAGTGCCAAAGTCGTTTCCACATGTCGTGTTTCACTAGAATATGTCCCTTTTTTCCACATTTCTTCATTGATAATCTTGCCATGCTTCTAATGAGCGAAGGTGTAAAGAAAAAAAATCTGAATTTGTTTTTTCATATTTATCCGAGAATTCAACGACATGAAATAGTACTACCTTGACATCAGAGATGAAGACCCTAATTGTTCAACTAAACTTGCTTTCTGTCTATTTCTGCATACTTCTAAATGCAAAGCAATCATTATTTCACTTTCGCATTTTTATTTTTAAATCAGTATCTGTTGCTGCAGCTGTATCTGTATCGCTGCCAATATTGTTTGAATTCAGAGTTTTATCTTCTCTTAGATAGGCCTACGAAAAGCAAAGTTCAACAAACTGCTCGACGTTGTGCAAATGACTACTGGCTACAGCTCAGTGAGAGCATCCAGACCACAGAGGAAAAAGGCAACACTCGACCCCTGTATGATGGTATAAAGACATGAAATAGTACTACCTTGACATCAGAGGCGAAGACCCTAATTGTTCAACTAAACTTGCTTTCTTTCTATTTCTGCGTACTTCTAAATGCAAAGCTGAGCTGCCCATTGTAAACTTCCGGAGTTGTGTCTTCCGTTTCGCACTAATAACCGGTAATCGAAGCATCATTTTTTGGTGATGCCTAGCTGGCCGGGAGGATAGTGTGATTCGCTTGCATAGCTAGGCCGTGTTGTCGCACAGAAGGTCCGGGGTTCGAATCCTGGGTAAGCCACTCACGTCTGTTGTTTTTCTGTTGTCTAGTGTTCTACTCCTTTATTTCTTACGAGTGCTTGAAAACATACCTTTATGTTTGTCTAATATTTATTTACTCTTTTACAGGCCTCGGGTTTCCCTTCCTTATATGTTATAAATGTTTATACAATACCAGAAACCTACCCTCTGTTCTATACTACTGTTCTTAAGTCTTCTATCATTTACTAGATACAATATCAAGGTCTTTGTCTTGTGTAGACTGACATAAACTGTATAATAGGTGAACGACAGAAGTGATTGAGTCATTAATAGGCTAAGCTGCCCATTGTAAACTTCCGGTGTTGTGTCTTGCGTTTCGCACTGATGACCGGTCATCGAAGCATCATTTTTTGGTGATGCCTAGCTGGCCGGGAGAATAGTGTGATTCGCTTGCATAGCTAGGCGGTTGTGTCGCACGGAAGGTCCGGGGTTCGAATCCTGGGTAAGCCACTGTTGCGTCCTTTTGGCGCGTGTAATTTAAATGTGGGGGCACATTTGAGTAAGTATATATATAATTCATTATTTGCGCACGGTCGGGGAGATTAGTGGGAAAAAAGGCGCAGCGCGGTGCGCGAAGGGATGGAGGAGCACAGATGTATCGGCCAAGGTAGGGCGATAAGTGTACATTAATTATATGATATTTTTCTCGTCAGTCCTTCTGACGTGTTTCGATCTGGCTGGACCTCAATACGAACCACAGGTCGTATTTCTAGTGGGTTCCAGACGTACCCAGAATATTTTGAAGGTTACTATTGCATTTTTTATGGATTACTTCAGAAGCCCCTTCGTGGCGTGTAGGCTCCAAGAAAGCCAAGAAGAAATTATTACCACGAAGGTCGTCACCGTCCTTGAAGGGTCGGTCCTTATTATAAGATGTTGATCAAGCTCATGATTAATAGAAATTGGAAAGAACGAGAACAATATGAACTGTCATATCCCAGAAGTAATCTACGTTGTTGATGCATGCTTATGAATATTACGTTTGAACTTGTACTAACGTCTGTAATAAATTGTCTGCGTCTTCGTCAAGAAATGGACTCGACTTACATCCTTTTGCCAGTTGTGGTCAGTACTTGAGACTGCATCCTTTTATTTCATATGTTGAATTTGTGTCGGCCATATATAAGCCCGACTGAAGTTGATAACAGTTAAATTAACTTTATTGACAGTTGTTAACCGCGCCATATTATTACAACCCATGCACCATGTATGCAGTATAGTCTATAACGACTTCTACGGTGAATAAAGTAGATTCTACATCTACTAGACTCTACATCTGGTGGGCCAGTGTGCTATGAACAAGTTTCAAGGGAACGAATATCCATGAAAAATAATCTTTTGAAATCTTGGGAGCTTTCAAGGCGACATCATCGTGTACTTGGGATTCAAAATAACTGTCATCTAAGGTCAAGGTCAACGCTGGATTTCATCTGCCAAAGTCAACGTTGAACAGCTACATATCTGGTTTACTCCCACTTGTATATGAAGGCGATTCATATATGTAACGGCACCCGAGACCCAACATGGAAGTTTTTTCACTAGCGTTGCGAGGGCCTGGATATTTTTGTCTTCTTTCAAGATAAGTAATTGTGGTTATTATGTACACTTGTGCCACCGTTATATGTGAGGGTAGATCCTTTAATATGTCCACATTCATGCTATTTTATGTTATATGTTCCATGTTCTTCGTGGGCGGTAGGGAGGTCGATCTGACAAACGAGGTTCATCTCGAAGCTAATTCGGGCTCTTGTCAGACGTTCTATAGGATTTAGTTTGTAAGTTTCAATTGAGCGATAATTCCGGTTCAAGGCTAGAAACCTTGCTGTAGTTCTGATCGCTACTTGTTTCTTATAATAGTATCTGTTTAGCTGTTTCGTCAGGTTTTTTATTGTTGTTTTCGTAGTAATTTTTTATCCGTACCTTATTTTTATAATGTATATTGTTTGTAACCTACGTCCTTCTCAATCTGGCTATAGTTCAGTTTTTTACACCTTTGTATTTATACACTGTGATGTTTCTTGTCTTGTTACTTTGCCCTTCGCAGATATTATTGCATCCTTTGCAACATCCGAATTTTGTTCTACATTCTATTTTATTTGATTTCTGCGAACGTTTTCATTTGTCCTATTCATCTTGTCCTGACGCTATTGTCTATATCGTTTCTTCTATTGTATCTTGATAATATTAAATGCATAAACTATTGCATTAATTAATAATATATTTGATAATTAGATTATATTGAGTACCGTTCTTGGACAGGAACGTGTTGCACCTATTATAGTGAAATATAATTGTGAATTACTTGAGTAAAACTTTTGAAGAAGAAGTATTTCAAGGACACATTGATAATAATGGCTACTTTTAATTATTTTATTAACTAAGCTAAAGAGAGTAATATATTATAAATCATTGGGAAAATTTGAATATTTGACTCATTGACTCGGAGTATTATACAAAATTAGACATGAGGGCTACTTTGGAGGAGATTCTCCAGGATGGTAGGGAGATTGATAGACTCCAGGGCCCAGAACTTGAACAGCATGTGATGGACCGTTTTTTGTCTGATGCGTCAATATCCCTAAAATATTTTGCTGAGGATAATTTTCACTCCGTCCCTCATTTAATAATGGCTAAAGATTTAGCGGATTTACTGTCTGTGAACCTTCGTATATTTGTGCAGCAATATACTCATGTGAAACACGATCATATATTGAAGAATATAAATAATATGCTTCAAAACAACATTCCTGATGATCATAATAAGGAGGAACAATTATGTAAAGATAAGGTTCTTACTAATGAGTTGCAGCGGCTAAAGAGAGAGTATGAGAATAAGTTATTGGTTATAGAGTCTGAAAATTTTTCACTGAAGAATCAGATGACGCTGTTGACAGCGAATACTAATAAAGTTCATGAATTGTCTTTTAGACATAAGAAACTTTTAGAAGATATTGAGGAGGAAAACAAAGTAGATGAGTTGTCGGAGATCCTTGAGAACAAGGAGATGTTGATTAATGATTTAAATGAGAGGATAAGGACTCTAACTTCACAGGTCGAGAGTGCCAATACAAACCTCGCGTCATCACAATTGGAACTGTCAAATTCTAAGGAGCTTTCAGAAAATACATTGAAGGAGAATAATACTTTGAACTCTGTTATTCAGGAGCTGAAAGCTGAAGTCTCAATTTTGGAATCAAAAGTTGAAAAACAAATGCATAACCTGAGTCGAACATGTACAGACCAGTACATTCAATGTGATTTGATTCTGACTGATGATATGCAGGTCGGATCCATTTATGATGATAAGGACATATGTACACAGTTCTGCCTACATAGAGACATAAAGTCAAAGATTGATATAGAAAACGGGGAAAATGACAGTGTATCATTTGAGGAGAACAATATAATGGGAATATTTCATTCCGATGATAATAAATTTTATGAATGTTTCTTAGACAGGAAGAAAAGTTGGACGAGGAGGTGACTTCATTAAAACAGATGTTGAACGACCAGACAAGTAGGGTGAACTCTTCCACGCGCGACTTGGCATTATTGCGTGAATATAATGAGAAATTAATAATTGATTCCCATAGAGAAAATGAGACATATAAGAAATTTTTTGATGAAATAAAATCAGAAAATGAAGGGAAAATAGAATCTGTTCACACTGTTACTGTATCAACCTCGAGTATTGATTGTTTCACTGATGACAGGGTGTCTACATTGGAAGATTTACTCCTGAATGAAAAACATATGTATACTGAATTAGAAAAGAAAACACAACAACAGATCTTTGAACTCTCAACAGCATTGATCACAGTCGATTCGTTACTTGCTAGTGAAAGGAAAATAACAACTAACTTAAATAAATTAAATAAGAAGCAGATGCATAAGATCGCATGCCTGTCTTCTGAAGGTAATGAATTAAGAAAGAGGGTTAATGGAGTAAGAAATGTGGTCTTAAACAACAAGGAGTTGTCTATGGTTGGGGTTGATGTTGTTAAACGTAAGGTTGATGATCAATACCTTACCAAAGCAATGAGTCAGCACCTAGCACTCAATGCTTATAGTCTTCAGGGGTTTAAGAAATCATTCCGAGGGACATACAACTTCCCTCGACAGAAAAATACTGCCATTACAGGGAATACGCCTTGGTGACGGGGTCAGGGTGAATCTGATTCTAAGAAAACTGCGGTAAAAATCAATAGTGTAAATGATTTTACTACATTGAATGATGCTTTGGGAGTTAGGATGAACGCAGATAATAAAATGAAGACAAATAAGTCCGTCAGCAAAGTTTTCACTTTGCCTAGAAAACAGTCGTTTCCGACTTACTTTAAGCCATCAGCCTTGCACACTGATGGGGTTCTTCATGGGTTGGATCAGTATATAACATCCACTAATAAATCTATGCCCACTAAGAATGATAATATCACGTCATCACATATTGAAAGAGTGAGGAGATCATATCGAGGCAGGTATATTTTCCCTAGTCATCGATACAATATCATGGATTCTCCTCGCATTAATACTGCCCCTGCGGAGTGTAAGTCTCGGCGACATGCCAGTGGCAATGTAAGCAGTTTAGCAAATGATTTAACTAACTGTTCTATGCTCGCAGTTAAAAAATTATCCATTCATCGTCAGGATCAGATTGCACCAGGGACTGAGAGTTCTAACATCATTCCTAAGAATATTACAAAGGTGCAGCCCTTAGGTACTAAAAAGCCAGACCAGTATGTCCAGGGTGAACCGGTTTGTTCTGATGAGGTTCTGATTGGTTCAAAGTATTTTGATAAATATCTCTATACACAGCGTGGTAATCTAGATACCACAAATGCTGGTATTGATTCTGTCAATCATCCTCTGGGGTTACAACATAGTTGTAGTGCCTCTGCTCTTCATAGTAGGGTTAGTGTTAAAAAGGTTGACACAAAGTTTGCTGCTGTTTCTAAAAACGGTACTATTCATGGTGATAATACAGGTGTTACGCATTTACGTAATTCTACTAATATTAGTACATCTGAACACAAATGCGTAAATATGCCTGTCAGGTTATCTACTATGACATGTTCTAAACCTGTGGGTTTAAAAGGAATTAGAGGTCATACTCGGTCTAGCCAGTATGTTCCAGCATACAATAATGATAGGTTCCGTTTAAGAAATAACAACGTAAATAGTGATCAATGGGATAAGCATCAAGGCAATCATTACTGCCAATTGAGGGACAATAATACTACCTATATTGGTAAAAGGGCATTTTCTCGCACTGTCTTGGTAAGAAATCTGCCACATCGAACTACTTGGCAGGAACTTGGCGATTTCCTTAACAACACGGCAGACGTTAGGTTTGTGCGTCTATTGCCACATACCAATAAGAGGTATGGTGACGCCGTGGTTACATTTAGGACCAATAGAGACGCTCGCATGGTTATCGAGCGGGACAATGGTGTGTATTTTCACCACCATTCTCTGCATTTACAATTGGTACCTGATTCTGCTTCACGCAGATAACAGGTTACATTTACACTTTTTGTCACTTTCTTTGATGACTCAGCTCGTTCAGTCATCATTTCTTTTCTTCCATGTTATATATCTCTTCATGACTTTGTTATTTTAGGCTGTTCTTATACATAATAGGTTCCTAACATTTATATTTTATCCTACTGTTACATCATGCAAGGAAAAATATAATATGTGCCTTCATTCTTCGTCACGTTCAGTACACGCGACACTTTATAAATTGAATGATACTCGGGCTCAGTTGCGATCTGACCGAGATCATATGTCATTGAATCGCACTGTTTTGGTGCGCAACATTCCGTCTCATACCACTTGGTATGCACTGAAACATTTTTTGTTTTCAGGAAATCGGTAATGTTAAATTTGTTCGCTTGTTCGAACATCAAAATTATTTTAAACAACTTGCTTTTGTGCGCTTTAATAACTTTCGCGACGCTCACAGAGCAATTAATTTAATACATGGTTCACTTTTTGCGCACCATCTTTTAGACGTGCGACTTGTACAAAACTCTGCACCACGCACTTTATAGTTGCGTTTGTGGGTGCGTTACTTTTCATTCTTCCGGATGTTTTTGTCTTTTCTTCTATTGCAGATACCTCTCTGTTCTTTATATCATTTATGTCTTAACATATTAGCATTTCTTTATTTTCATATATCCTGTCTGTTCAGATTCTACACTTGTTGTATTTATATTTTGTTATTTTTTTTACTGGGCCGATTAACTCAGTATTTTCTTATTCAACGACTTTTGTCTCACTGCTTTACTTTTCCACAGGCTATGACTTTAGTTCAGCCTTTGAGATGTGGGCCTTTGTCACCTGCGTTTCCTTTTTGTTGACTATTATCACTGCATGTCTTTCTGTATTATTAAAGAGTACTACCTAACATTTCACGGTGGTAAAATAAGTGTCATACCACTTTAGTCTTAATAAAATCTTTGTTTTCATCCACGCCCATTTTATGTTTACCCAAACAAAGACCTACCATTTGTTCTTCGCAGCTGCTCTTCCAGGGTGGGCATCGGGGCGTCATTGTTACAGTGTTACTCAGGAACACTACTGAAACCATCCAGATCTACTGCAATTGCCTTGCAGCCGTTCAATTACACCATTCGAGCAATTCCTGGATCGGAGAATGTTCTGCTGACACACTTTCCAGATGCCCTCATGATTTTCAGAACCGCTGCGCATTACAGAGTGTACCACCTCTACATTATCTACTAATCAATCGTAGTTTATTTGTATAATTACAGGATTTTGACATTTCGCATTGATATGGATATTTTACCTAACGTTTCCGGATCTATATACATTACATAATTAAGTCGCTACTGCAACAGTGACATGTACGGGAATTGATTCTCATCTAACAATGCAGTATTTAAAAAAAAACATTATTTCCAATTATATTGACTATCAATGACATTTAAGCGCATTAGTATTAACATTACTACTATTAGCTTTCAAGTGTGGAATAAATTTAGATAACACTGACAAACAACATTTTTCTTTCTTATATAAGAATAAGTGTTCTTAGTTCAGTTTCTTGCGCTGATTTCAAATCTGAAATCCGTTTATCTCTATCACGTCAGGTTCTTAAGATATTTGTGAATAAATATATTTTTGGGAAACCGTTATTTGCTCCGTTTCATTTTTACTATATAACTTATTAAAAATTAATAAAAAGCAACATAATTCTACTTTTTATACTGCTAAAAGATGCATGACATATGTTACGCGATTTTTCAAATAGTTACTGTATTTTGAAATAATTCTGAGCAAAATATGGCTTCTAGAAGTTGTAGAAATTCGGCTGATCTGTCCTGTTACGTGTGCGGATATTTTACCGATCGTGTTGACCAGAAAAACTTTACACCATTACTAAAGAAAGCATATGAACTTTATTTCGATTCGAAAGTTGATGATGCAAATAAATCTTGGAAGCCAAATGCAGTTTGTTCGATACATTGGCAGGTTAGTTACGAAAATCGCCGAAGCATAAGTCGATGCCTTTTGGAATGCCAGTAATATGGCGTGAACATACAAATCACACTACTGATTGTTACTTCTGCTTGACAAATATCGATGGTTTCACTTTTAAAACTAGAAAGTCTGTGGTTTATCCAAATATTGAATCGGTTTCGAAACCAGTGCCTCATGATCCAATCACGTGTCCGATCCAAGTAGCACCAGAACAATATCTGTTGGACGTAAATGAACCATCAGAAACTGATAGTTTACCTGCTTTAGAAACTAATTCTGACTCAGATTACATACCGGTGAATGATGGTGTTTACTTAATTAACCATTTAGAACTTTCAGATCTAATACGTGATCTCGCTCTTACCAAAGGACAAGCGGAATTACTCGGTTCGCGACTCAAAGAATGGAATCTTTTAGCGCCCAATACTCCGATATCTAAATTTCGTCATAGACACAGAGAACTTGTTCAATACTTTGAGATGGGTGATGACATTTGCTATTGCAAAGATGTAAACGGTCATGAGCACATAGTCACCGAATGGCGATTTTTCATCGATTCTTCCAAGACTAGTCTAAAAGCCGTGTTATTGCATAACAGAAATTTTTTTTTCATCAATTCCAGTCGCCTACTCTGTTCATATGTAAGAAACTTATGACAATATGGCTATACGTTTGGAAAAAATAAAGTACAATGACTACCAATGGCGGATTTGTGGAGACCTAAAGGTCATTGCAATTCTCATGGGCATGCAGACTGGGTATACTAAATTTTGTTGCTTCCGATGTGAATGGGACAGCCGCAACAGACAGGAACATTATACAAGAAAGGTGTGGCCTATCCGGGATCGTATGCAGCTCGGGCATAAAAATGTAATACGCGAGCCATTAGTTAACAAAGACAGCTTCATTTTTACCACTGTTACATATAAAGTTGGGGCTCATGAAGAATTTTGTAAAAGCGTTAGATAAAACGAGCAAAGCTTTCACTTATCTTCGAGAAAAGTTTCCGCAAGTTAGCGATGCAAAGATAAAGGAAGGTATCTTTGTAGGACCTCAGATTAGGAAAGTTATTGCAGACAAACAATTCGAGAACTTGTTACATGGTAGTGAACTTCGCGCATGGATGGCATTCAAATCGATCGTCGATAACTTTCTGGAAAATCACAAATCTGTCGACTATGTTGCATATTGTTAAGCAGTGCATAGATGCATACAGAATTATGGGCTGTATCATGTCCCTCAAAATCCATTTGCTCGATTCGCATCTTGACTTTTTCCCTGACAACCTTGGCGAATTCAGCGATGAACATGGAGAACGATTCCATCAAGATATCGCCGTAATGGAGTCACGTTATCAAGGACGGTGGAGTGTGACCATGCTTGCCGATTATTGTTGGATGCTTAATCGCGATGTACCACATGCCATTCACCGACGAAAGTCGACTGCAAAGAAATTCAAGCCTACATAACTGTTATACTTCTTGTACGAATGATGTAATACTGTATGCGTTGTTAAAAAAACTTCAATTGCGTATTTCTAGAGATCCCGACCTGATAGAGAAAAACGGTTTGCAGATTTAAAAACAGCGCATTAAAATTGACCAGAAAAACATAGAAATGTTAGAGAAAGAAAAAAAAAGTTTTTTTTTGTTAGTCAGTGTAATTGGAACTTTAAATTAAAGCTCTATCAGGTGAACTTAACAGTTATAAGGAGATAGCATTTTAACTTCAAATTAACATTATTAGCTTAAATTACTGACAGTTTTGCAATTTGACATTATGACTTGGTGACTCTTTTCGGTACTTCGTTTTTTATTAATAACAATTAAACTTTTCATGGAGGAATATAAGTGACATTTTTTAAAAATATTCCAGTAACATTTTAGTTAGTACCAAACTAGTAACTTAATTACTTTAGCATAATCTATAAATAATGTGAGATATTTATATATTTATTATGATTGCGCATTATTGGCGCTTGATAGTTTTCACACAGTTAACTTCACATGCTCTTATTATCATACCTAGTTAGGCCGTGTTGTTCATTCTTGCAACACATGCTTTGGGATTGTGTCAATTTTCTTCTATTGTGTTACTTTTAAAATTGACTTTGTTTCATTTTGTTACAATTTGTCAATTGACATACATTCATTTTACATTTCAAATTTTTTTAAATTTCTGTTTTATTGTCTTAATTTTTTTTTTTTTTTTTCACCATTTCTTTTCATCCTTCTATCCCTTTATTTCATTCCTTCATTGGTATTTCATACCAGTTTGATACATTATTTTGGTGAATCTTTTCATTTGGAATTTGTTTTCTGTTTTCTTCCATACTTCATCCCACACATTAATACTTTCAATTAACTTAATTTTTTTAATGATTTTACAGTAATTGTTCTATGAACTTGATCAACCATATCTTAATACAAAAAAAAGCTTCGCTTTTTTTGTCCCGTGGGAGGAAGGTACTGTTGCGTCCTTTTGGCGCGTGTAATTTAAATGTGGGGGCACATTTGAGTAAGTATATATATAATTCATTATTTGCGCACGGTCGGGGAGATTAGTGGGAAAAAAGGCGCAGCGCGGGGCGCGAAGGGATGAAAAGAAAAGGAGAGAGCAATGACGCAGGAGAGACCTGATGGCCATGACCGGTGTCGGTCATGTATTTTTGTGAACTATTGTTCAAGCTTGCCCAGATATTGGGGAAGCCTTCATAAAGTATTCAAAGTCTCCGGAGAGGAGCACAGTTGTATCGGCCAAGGTAGGGCGATATGTGTACATTAATTATATGATATTTTTCTCGTCAGTCCTTCTGACGTGTTTCGATCTGGCTGGACCTCAATACGAACCACAGGTCGTATTTCTAGTGGGTTCCAGACGTACCCAGAATATTTTCAAGGTTACTATTGCATTTTATGGATTACTCCAGAAGCCCCTTCGTGGCGTGTAGGCTCCAAGAAAGCCAAGAAGAAATTATTACCACGAAGGTCGTCACCGTCCTTGAAGGGTCGGTCCTTATTATAAGATGTTGATCAAGCTCATGATTAATAGAAATTGGAAAGAACGAGAACAATATGAACTGTCATATCCCAGAAGTAATCCACGTTGTTGATGCATGCTTATGAATATTACGTTTGAACTTGTACTAACGTCTGTAATAAATTGTCTGCGTCTTCGTCAAGAAATGGACTCGACTTACATCCTTTTGCCAGTTGTGGTCAGTACTTGAGACTGCATCCTTTTGTTTCATAATGTTGAATTTGTGTCGGCCATATATAAGCCCGACTGAAGTTGATAACAGTTAAATTAACTTTATTGACAGTTGTTAACCACGGCATATTATTACAACCCATACACCATGTATGCAGCATAGTCCATTTGTCAAATATCTGCCAACTATGGAGGAGCTGGATGCTAAACCAACATTGGATGAACTCAGCAAGACCATTGATAGCTTGGCCTCTCGCAAAACACCAGGCAGTGATGGGATTCCACCTGATTTAATCAAATGCTGTAAGAGCACGCTATTATATCCCCTGCATAGGATGCTGTGCCAGTGCTGGGAAGAGACAACTATTCCTCAAGACATGCGAGATGACAAGGTTGCAACACTGTATAAAAGTAAAGGAGACAACAGTGATTGCAATAACTACAGAGGCATCTCTCTTCTTAGTATTGCTGGTAAGGTTTTTGCCAGAGTCTTCTTAATGCGACTACACAAATTAGCTGAACTCGTATATCCAGAATCACAGTGTGGATTCCGAGCTGGTAGATCAACTACAGACATTATCTTTTTCTCTTTGCCAGCTTCAAGAAATATCAAGAGAGGAGAAATGGCCTTTATATCGAATTTATAGACCTCACTGTTAGTCACTGTGGGGATATGTAGGGATAATATTAATCATCGGGTATTCTTCCACCTGTTGAATATTCTTTCAAGTACACTCTACTGTTGAAGTAACACACCTCTGTAGAGGTAACAGATTCTTAATTACATCCACCACACAGGCTAATTCTATATATATGTGTGTGCTGCTGTCCTGTCCCTGTGTCTGCAATGTTGACATGGGTGTATGCAGATTCAGTTACACCCCACAGTACATACGTAAGAGTACACGGAGGAGTCAAAAAAGGGTTGTAAACGACTGGGAACAGTTCGATACTGTTTATTCCGTTACAACACAGACACAACGGCATAGACGAAAATACGTTGACAGCAAAAGCATGAAATATCTCAGCGCTAGCAATACTGAACTGCACACTTGGCAGTTATGATCATAATCATGGCCTTCAAATCTCTCACTTCTTAAATACTCAAGACTGCAACTACGGCAGTTATATTAATGGCCTTACAAATCTCTACACTTCTTAAATACTTAAGACTGCAACTACGGCAGTTATATTAATGGCCTTACAAATCTCCACACTTCTTAAATACTCAAGACTGCAACTACGGCAGTTATATTAATGGCCTTACAAATCTCCACACTTCTTAAATACTCAAGACTGCAACTACGGCAGTTATATTAATGGCCTTACAAATCTCCACACTTCTTAAATACTCAAGACTGCAACTACGGCAGTTATATTAATGGCCTTACAAATCTCTACACTTCTTAAATACTCAAGACTGCAACTACGGCAGTTATATTAATGGCCTTACAAATCTCCACACTTCTTAAATACTCAAAAAACACAGCGAAAACCATCGCTAGACATATTCCCAGTGCTCTGCGCAGACACACACTTATAGCTGACTCCCTCAGTCAACCCCCAGGACACACTGCTCTCTCGTACACACCCAGGGCACACACTGTGGACTCCCTGTCACGAGACTCGACTGTTTGAAACCCCACTCAGTCAAAATACATGCAGGCTAGCCGCGAGCTAATCACAGCTCAATACAACTCAGGGATAAATTCCTCACAGGCGTGACTTAACGCTGTGAGTAGCAATCATCGCTTTGTTCTCGATCATACGAGAAGATATTATTCATATCCCCTTTTAAACATGCATCAGCTTAATCGGGCATTCAAGTGCCACAACCCATAATTTCACTTTGTCCAAAAAACATTCCAAAGATCACTTCCCTTCCATAAGGTCTACTCGAAACACTCACAAAGGCAATTGACCTGGTTAGTAGGGATGAACTCTTCAAAATCCACCTGAAAATAGGATGCCCTGCTAAATTGCTGGATATGATAAAGTCATTCGACGAAGTCATGAAGGGAACAGTCCCATATGTTGGAAACTGTAGAGAAATGTTTTTATAAGTGTGAAGTGTCAGTAGTATTACCGAAGAAACAGAAATATAATTATGTATTGAATGAGTGAAATCCCAGTGTTAGAGAAGAACGCTGGTATCACAGGATAGTCACGGCTGTAAAGGTATCTGCTTCAGAAAGCATTCAGAGCGTCACGGGCGGGATTGCCTCCCCTTGCTTTGCAGAAGTGGTTCACTTATGGTCAAAAAGCAAGCGTATCTAAAAGTAGGTCGTCCAATGTATCTATCTTCGCGCAAGATTACTCTTGGCAAAGCAGAAGTCAAGAACAAACGCTGCTTAAGGGCTGAGCAAATTTGTGAACTTTTTATCTATTCCGTCGCCTTTTGTGAAGGGGCTATGCAATGATTCTGGCCAGTCAAGCCCTCAGTTGGAGTAATCCAACAAAAGCCCTCTTATACCATTCTCCGTAACTTATGCTTTCTTTCCATAGGTTGTTTTCCGTAATTGGTTCTGATATTGCTTTTATATCAAATTTTAATCAGGAAAAACACATCATCGATAGTTCTACTCACACCTTTACTAGCACATTTCTCCAAAAGTATTTATTCAATCCATGTTTCCTTTGGCAAGCATAGAACTAGAGTTATCATTGGTAACAAGAGACTATTTTTATCCATTGGTGGCATTCATTCACTTAACCGGTCACTAAGTCTAATCTACGCTTCGAACGATTTTATCCTCTATAGGAAACTGTCGTAGCATTATCGATTGGCTTTCCAGCGAGCTCCTATTTTTTGATTGGTTGACCCATATTGTCTTCCAAGAATAGACAAGCATTGTGAGTGCAACACATGCCGTACTTCCCTTTCTTTCATTAATTTACGAGGTAATGGTTATCATGTTACAGAAGCACATCACAGCCCTTTAACATACGCTGTGGCTTTGAACAAGGCTGCGTTCTGGCTCCAACCCTCTTCTGGATCTTGTTATTTTTACTCTTGAAACATGCATTCAGATATGCAATTGAATGAATATGACTTCACACTAGGTCAGATGATGGCCATCTGTTTAATGTCGCAAGGCTGAAAGCAGAAACAAAAATTATAAGGGTCACTATAAGAGACTTGTTATTCGCTGATGACGCTGCAGTCATCACCGAAAGCCAACAGAAACTTCAGAGCTTGATGAATCGCTCCACACAAGCATGCATAGACTTTGGCCTGACAATAAGCTCAAGAAAACAAATATGCTGAGTCAGGGTGTGGGTGTTGCACCAGTTATCACTATCGATAACTGCTAGTTGGCAGTGGCGCACCACTTCACATGCCTGGGATGTATTATTAATGACAAACTCTCTCTTTACACAAAAATTGACAGCCGCATTGGCAGAGCTGCAGCTACCTTTGCCTGCCTCACATCGCGTGTTTGGGGAAACTCCAAACTCACAATGAAAACCAAAGCTGCAGTAAATAACGCCTGCATCACCAGCACACTTCTGTATTGCAGCGAGACGTGGACAACCTATGCTAAGCAAGAAAGACGGCTCAATACCTTCCATCTAAGGTGTCTACGCCACATCCTCCGCATTTCATGGAAAGAAAAACTGACAAATGTCACGTGCTGGTCATCAAAGCAAGAATACACTGATTAGACAGCGCAGACTACGCTTGCTTGGCCATGTCCGCCGCATGGAAGATGGTCGCATCCCGAAAGATATATTCTACGGACAATTGGCATATTGCACAAGAACAGCCAGGAAACCGCAGCTGAGATTTAAAGATGTGTGTAAGAGAGACATTAGGGCACTGGACATAAATCCGGAAACTTGGGAGGATGAAGCTGCTGATCGCACCAAGTGGCGATGCTATCTGCGGCGCAAATTTAGATTAGGCAAAAAGAATCTCACACAACAAGCAGAAGAGATGAGAAAACGTCGAAAAGAAAACCATGAAAATAAGTAGCTGAGGGCTGTCACCTCAGGGGCGCATTACGATAGTCAGTTATGACTGAATGGGCTATTATTATTAGAACATTCTGTCCTGTTCCATGTATGGCTTATGTTTCTACTATGTTCCTACAGCAATTAAATAGATTTACTAACACGATGATTAGAATATATCCCCTTTCCTTCTACTTATTAATAACATTATAATGAATTGTAATCTCCTAGTGGAAATATTCTAGTAAAATTAAAGGAAGCGAATTCATTAAATACCCGTCTCGCACCACGCGGAAATTAATTTTGAAGCAACAGAAAATAAATGTTAAAATCAATAGAAATTAATTTTAAAATGTATTGTTTCAAAAGTCATCTGTCCCCATGTCTTTGCAGACAACTTCTGCCGACTCTACGTGATATGTTCGATGTTTAATTTCTTCTCCTACACTCAGAAAAAAAGACTGATTTGTCGCCCGCAGGTCATGGTGTCAGGGACATTTTTTAGCATCTTCCCATCACATAATATTTGTTATTCAAAATTATTCTTTACACTCATATAAAACTTAATTCTTTGTCAGTTTGGACAGTCAGGTGACGGTACATCCTCTGTGTCTAAGAAACTTTAGTAAGTGATTTGTACCAGTAATTTTGTAGAGATGGCTTTCTAAATACCATTTGAGGCGGCAATTTATGGATCTCTTAATAGCTTTGTGACTTTTGTTATTTCTTTATTTCTATACTCTTTACGCTACGCTGTAACTCTGAACTTCTGCACGAATTTCGGGCACTTGGTGTTGAGCTGACATTTTAAAACTATCTTATTTTGTACCACCACATTATTCGATGAGTTTGTCACTTGCCCGTTTAATGTAGTGCCGTCGAGTTTTATGATTTTGCCTCTTTTGTCAGCCTATTTTGTTTTTAATGAATTATAAAATACTTAAACGGCATTTATTTTAACACTTTTAACATGCTTGGAATTAAGATGCTAGAAAGAGTTATTATAACCGAGATATAAGATGTTTGATAAAGTTATTATCACCGTGATATAAGATGCTAGATAGAGTTATTATCACTGAGATATAAGATGCTAGATAGAGTTATTATCACCGAGATATAAGATGCTAGATAGAGTTATTATCACCGAGATATAAAATGCTAGATAAAGTTATTATCATCGAGATATAAGATGCTAGATAGAGTTATTATTACCGAAATATAAGATGCTAGATAGAGTTATTATCACCTAGATATAAGATGCTAGACAGAGTTATAATCACCGAGATATTAGATGCTAGATAGAGTTATTATTACCGAGATATAAGATACTAGATAGAGTTATTATCACCGAGATATAAGATGCTAGATAGAGTTATTATCACCGAGATAAAAGATGCTAGATAGAGTTATTATCACCTAGATATTTAGATGCTAGACAGAGTTATAATCACCGAGATATTAGATGCTAGATAGAGTTATTATTACCGAGATATAAGATGCTAGATAGAGTTATTATCACCTAGATATAAGATGCTAGATAGAGTTATTATCACCTAGATATAAGATGCTAGATAGAGTTATTATCACCGAGATATAAAATGCTAGATAGAGTTATTATTACCGAGATATAAGATGCTATTCTTCTTCTTTGATCCATAACCGCCGACCGTGAAAGCTGTCAGTGGCCATCACGCCTAGTGTCGTCTTGTAGGGCAACAACAAATATTCCATTTTGCTCGCTCCGTGGCCATCCTTCGTACAATGCACCAACTCTGGTTCATTCTTTGCATCTCAGCCTCCACAGTCCTCTGCCAGGTTGTATTTGGTCGGCCTCTCTTTTGTTTTCCTTCAGGGGTCCAAAGCAAAGCTGTTCTTGTGATGGCATCGGGGGTCTCTTCTGAGGACATGGCCAACCCAGTTAAAGCAACTGCCAGCTATGATGGTGTGCACGTCCTCTTGCTTGCTCCGAGTAAGCAGATCTTGGTTGGTGATGGTATTCTGCCAAAAGATTCGATGAATTTTCCTTAGGCATGTTGTGTGAAAAGATGACAATTTCGACATTTCCTTCTCTGTAACTCTCCAGCTCTCCGCGCCATAGAGAAGCACAGAAAGCACACAGCTCTGATATAATCTTAATGTTGTGCTTGTGCTGTATTGAGAGGACTTCCAGATGTTGTTTAGGCTAAAAAAGGCTGTTCTTGTCTTATTCATTCTGATGTTGATATCTTTGCCTGCCCTGCCGTCTGGTGTTACTGTGCATCCTAGGTATGTGAAAGTGTCTGTCTGTACCAGTTACTGATTCCTTACTGATATTGGCTCAGGGTTGCTAACATTGAGCGTCATGACCTCTGACTTCTTTAAATTGATGTTCAAGCCCACCTGCTGGCTAAACTTATTAAGTCTATCCGATAAGATGGTATATAGAGTTATTATTACCGCGATATAAGATGCTAGATAGAGTTATTATCACCGAGATATAAGATGCTAGACAGTGTTATTATTACCGAGATATAAGATGCTAGATAGAGTTATTATTACCGAGATATAAGATGCTAGATAGAGTTATTATTACCGAGATATAAGATGCTAGATAGAGTTATTATTACCGAGATATAAGATGCTAGATAGAGTTATTATTACCGAGATATAAGATGCTAGATAGAGTTATTATCACCGAGATATAAGATGCTAGATAGAGTTATTATCACCGAGATATAAGATGCTAGATAGAGTTATTATCACCGAGATATAAGATGCTAGATAGAGTTATTATCACCGAGATATAAGATGCTAGATAGAGTTATTATCACCGAGATATAAGATGCTAGATAGAGTTATTATCACCGAGATATAAGATGCTAGATAGAGTTATTATCACCGAGATATAAGATGCTAGATAGAGTTATTATCACCGAGATATAAAATGCTAGATAGAGTTATTATCACCTAGATATAAGATGCTATTCTTCTTCTTTGATCCATAGCCGCCGACCGTCAAAGCTGTCAGTAGCCATCACGCCTAGTGGCGTCTTGTAGGGCAACAACAAATTGATTCCATTTTGCTCGGTCCGTGGCCATCCGTCGTACAATGCCCCAACTCTGGTTCATTCTTTGCATCTCAGCCTCCACAGTCCTCTGCCAGGTTGTATTTGGTCGGCCTCTCTTTCGTTTTCCTTCAGGGTTCAAAAGCTAAGCTGTTCTTGTGATGGCATCGGGGTCTCTTCTGAAGACATGGCCAACCCAGCTCCAGCATCTGCCAGCTATGATGGTGTGTACGTCCTCTTGCTTGCTCCGAGTAAGCAGATCTTGGTTGGTGATGGTATTCGGCCAAAAGATTCGGTAAATTTTTCTTAGGCATGTTGTGTAAAAAGAGGACAATTTCGACATTTCCTTCTCTGTAACTGTCCAGCATTTCGCACCATAGAGAAGCACAGAAAGCACACAGCTCTGATATAATCTTAATTTTGTGCTTGTGCTGTATTGAGAGGACTTACAGATGTTGTTTAGGCTAAAAAAGGCTGTTCTTGCCTTATTCATTCTGATGTTGATATCTTTGCCTGCCCTGCCGTCTGGTGTTACTGTGCATCCCAGGTATGTGAAAGTGTCTCTCTGTACCAGTTGCTGATTCCTTACTGATATGGGCTCAGGGTTGCTAACATTGAGCGTCATGACCGATGGCTTCTTTAAATGGATGTTCAAACCCAACTGCTGGCTAAACTTATTAAGTCTATCCAATAAAATGGTATATAGAGTTATTATTATCGCGATATAAGATGCTAGATAGCGTTATTAACACCGCGATAAAAATGCTAGATAGAGGTTATCAAAGAGATATAAGATGCTAGATAGAGTTATTATCACTGAGATATAAGATTGTAGATAGAGTTATTATCACCGAGATATAAGATGCTAGATAGAGTTATTATTACCGAGATAAAAGGTGCTAGATAGAGTTATTATCATTGAGATATAGGATGCTAGATAGAGTTATTATCACCGAGATATAAGATGCTAGAAAGAGTTATTATCACCGAGATATAAGATGCTAGATAGAGTTATTATCACCGATATATAAGATGCAAGATACATATATTATCTCCGAAATATAAGATGCTAGATAGAGTTATTTTCACCTAAATTTAAGATGCTAGTTATTATCACCGATAAAAAAGATGCCAGATAGTTATTATCACCGAGATACAACAAAATGCTAGATAGAGTTATTATCATCGAGATAAAAGATGCTAGATAGAGTTATTATTACCGAGATATAAGATGCTAGATAGAGTTATTATCACCGAGATATAAGATGCTAGATAGACTTATTATCACCAATATATAAGATGCTAGAAACACATATTATCTCCAAAATATTAGATGGAAGATAGAGTTATTATCACAGAGATATAAGATGCTAGACAGAGTTATTATCACCGAGATATAAGATGCTAGATAGAGTTGTTATCAAAGAAATATATGATGCTAGATAGAGTTATTATCGCCGATATATAAGATGCTAGATACACATATTATCTGCGAAATATAAGATGCTAGATAGAGTTATTATCACCGAAATGTAAGATGCTAGTTATTATCAACAATAAAAAAGATGCCAGATAGTTATTATCACCGAGATACAACAAGATGCTAGATAGAGTTATTACACAGCCCTACAAACAAACAAAAAAATGTTTGGTGCCAAACATTTTACTCTTGATTGTACATAAATGAGGCCTGCTCAATCCAAATATCACATTTACTTGTCTGTAGAAGCTCTAGTTTTTGAGATACAGACATTTTTGTATTTCATTAATACAGTGTGACCCAAAAAAACGGGCCCACGCGCGCACCCTTTGTGCGCGCGCGGGCCCATTTTTTGGGTCACCCTGTATTATTACAATACTTTCTATATAAGGCTATGTAAAAAACTATTGCTGTCTAGTCATTTACAAAAGAAAATTGCTTGTTTACTCTCAGTTTCAGTTTTCCAAGAATCTTCCCAGAATTGCCTTTTTTAGATTTTAAGCCACTGCATGCATGTTAGTATGCTACTTATTTTATTACACTTCTAACAGAGAATGGCATAATCTTCAAGAAGAGCATGTTTTCTTTCACCGCATTTATTTTGTTATATTTGTGGAGAGTACACTTTCAAAGAAGAACATGGGAAGCATATAACTGTTTTTGTGAAAAAGGCATACTTTGCTTACTTTAAAGTAAAACTAGATGACCAGGACAAGTCTTGGGCTCCTCATATTGTTTGCAAAACATGTGTTGAACACCTGCGACAATGGATTTGTGGGAAAAGAAAATGTTTAAAATTTGGAATTCCAATGGTTTGGAGAGAGCCCAAGAACCACTATGATGACTGTTATTTATGTGTTGTGAATATTAATGGAATTAATGGAAAAAATCACAAAAAGTGGAAATATCCAGATTTAGATTCTGCTAGGCGATCTGTTCCACACGGAGATGACATAACAATATCAACTTTCAGTCAGATTTCGTATTCCCTGCTCCGCATGGAGCAAACAGAGAAACACCTGTCTCAAAGTGCCTTACTCTCCAAGGAGTGGCCTCGCGCTCTCCAGAAATCTAAATACATATTCTCACCTCACTCAAAGTAACCCACTAAAGATATACAGTAGAATAATTAATAATCGTGAAATATACTTAATTACTCTTACATTAAAGAATAAACTAAAATTACTCTTGACTTTAACAAAACTGAAGCTAATTACAACACATAAAGGCGATTTAACACGACAACTATTTCTTCCAGTACTGGGGGAAATTACATTTAACCTACTTCACCCACGTGTTAATTCACACGATACAAAACTGCGTAACATTAAGTGATAACTAAGAGTGTTAAATGCAGACTCCTTGGCGCCTTCTTTTATACAGTCATCACCACGTGGCTGCCATCTTGCTATTTTGCTAACTAGTTAATATCAACTAAATTCAAGTAATAAATCGCTTCTTTGCCTGGTTTCATATGTGAAATAGTTTACCTTTCTTGCCCGGTCTGATGGATGAAATAATTGCTACGAAACTTCTCACATCTGTGATTTGAACTTAGCATGCCTAATAAAACCTACCCACACATTATTTTTACTCATCTATCATTTCAAGACTAAATCAGAATGTCCTGGAAGAAATCTCCTTTAGAATTACTTCTATCTATTTATTTCACTAAACATTAAAACAGCCACGCTCAATATAATTTCAGAATTATAGAAAACTACCGCTAATTTGCTTTGAAATCAAACTCACGTGTCATGTCTTTGTTCTTCTGCTACCCACACAGGGCGCCTCGTTTCGTTTTGTCTTGTCTGGACTGAATCTTCAAATAGGCCTGTTTGCCACTGTTGCTGTCATTTTCGACGGAGTCATCTGTCAAGTTATTTGCTTATGTTTGTATCATAAGTATAATTGTGTCTTTACCTGCGATGTCAGGTTGATTAGGGGTTGTCTTCCCTTGTTTATTCATTCATTGTGTTTGAACCTTTAGGGTCAGAGGTTGACAGTTCGGCGTAGGCCTAGGGGAAGGTTTTTTTAAGCGGGAGTGAGATATACTTCCGGGAAGCCGGGAGGTCCTGTTTTTCTGAAGGGACCAAGAGTCCATTGTTTTTCGGGGAGAATCTTCGAAGTAACTGCTATGGCAGTTTTCCCCAGTGAATCTCTGTGCGTCGGGATGACGACAGAATTCCTTGTTTAGTTCTGAGGATTCATTTTCCAGGTAATACCGACCTTTATGCATTATTACGCTTTTCGGTGGCAGAACATGTAAAGGATTACCTAGGGTGAACAGCAGCTCACTGATCCGCCATTTCAGAACTTATATATTTGTGCTCGAGGTAGCCATCCAAGACTGTTAGTCTTATATTGTCCAGAAATCCAGTGACGAAGATATATTGTGGAATTCGCAGATTGGCGGAATTCATATCTACAATAAGTATTACTGCAGGGTTGATGATAACCTATTTAACAGAAGTACACGGCCGACGTCAGAACGAGGCCTGTGCTTTCGGCTATTATACTACAGCCTGATATGTGCAATTGGCGGGGAGTGCCAAGTTGCACCTGTGTGTCAAAGTAACTAAGGCATCTGACGCGTTTAGTCAGAGACGCCAAGGGCGACGCTACGAACTGTCATTATTGAAGAACTTTGCTATTGACCATGCACGTCTATTCTGATGTTTACCTTTTTGAATGCCAAATGTATACCTATCGATGTCAGGTCAGCATGACCTTGTTACACTGACTGTTCCTGTTGATACTATATGTGTTCCCGTCAATAAATGTCTTGAAACATGCCTGCAGTGTCAAAGCATCCTTGATTACTGCATGTGAGAGTATGGGTTGCAGGATCTACATCTATACGAGCCTAAACACATTCGCGCCTTCATTCGCACCCACACTCAATTCATCATACGCTCGCACTACACATCTAACAACATGTATACTGTCTTGGGCCAGTGATCACATCAACAAGGAAAAAAAAGACAGTTACATTTCTGGTGGACCAGTTACGTGGGCTCTTATGATACATTTCTTGTCGCCAATGTGGCCTAGAAACTTACATTTCTGATGGACCAGATCTGTGGGTTTAAAAAGAACAGAGCGAGCATTTGACATTATTGTTGACATTTATGGATCCAGAAATTTACATTCCTGGTTGGCTGTTACATGTATGATGTCTCCAGTTTTGTCGAGAAAGTTACAAGAAGGACAAGTACACATTACACTTCTGATCTGTGGGTCTAAGCTACACACGGGACAGCCGTAACACACAGCGCTAATTCTACACTTGCAAGTTTTGGCTACAACAGGACAGAAATAGGTCATCAACGGTTGACCCAAATAAACAGTACGAGCATTTATATTATAATGCTACATAAACCATAACAAGACATGTACTGAAGTTAACATCTAGGCATTTGCTACGTGGACCATAACTGCATAGAAGGCGGGTTCCTATTGTAAACAGTACTGCTGGTTGTTACACGTTTCATTCAACAACAGACTTTTCTAGGTCAGAGCATTCAAGCTACATTGTTGGAGGTCAAGTGTCTGTAAACAGTACGTGGAAATAGTAAACATTCAATGTGCAAGCCCTAATTTGAGAAGGTCATAGTAACTTTGGTTCGTGAATACCACTTTATGTTACAGTGGATTTGACGTTCAGTGCGCGTTTGACATTTCGTTTCTGTGTTCGCAAGGAGCAAGGAATTTATTTTAGTTTCAGCTGTGACTGAACTTGTTCTGCAACACATTGAAATTGATTGCTATATGTTTATGTTACTTCTACTGTTTTGTGTATTTTTCTGCGGGTTTTTCGGTTGGTGGGTCTTACGGTAAATATGCCACTTGATCGAGGCTTACTGTAAGCGTTCTGTAGGTGCAAATTTTCTTAATTTGGAAATTTGCTAGTGACAATTGGTCGCTATTGATGTTAGCTGTGATGTAATTGTACTTAACGTTGTTTTTGTAATATTTTGTCTGTTTTTCAGTTTTGATTGTCGATTTGTTTTGTTTGTATTCTGTAGGTCTCTCCTTTCTTGTGTATTTCTCTACACATTTTTGGTTAAAACAGTGTTGCCATTTGTATTGTTTTGTATTTTTGTCTTTGTATTTTTTTTTGGTTGTACTACATTACTGTCATGCACAGTCTACATACACATACTTGGTCATGTTTTGATATTATTGATAAGGTAGACTCTTCATATAGAGTTTCTTAATAAAATATTATTATATAAGATATTTATACAAGTTCTTTGATAAAAGACTTGTTATCTACAAAGATTGAGACAAGGTAAAATACATATTCAAGTTCTTTATAAAAAAGACTTGTGCCCATAGTGAGTGGGATATAAGGGAATTTTTTTTTTCCACAGGTACTCAAGTGATTTTTTGGGTACATTATAAACAAGAGGAACATACAAAGTCTTTGTCTAAGACTAAGACAGTAAAATAAAGTGAAGTGAGTATACAAGTCTAGCATTTCAGACTTGTCTCCCATTGAAGTGGGATAAGGTAATTTATTTAATTTTTTTTTCAGGTTTCTGATCTCATTAGACAAGATGTCTACATTGGACTACTTTATTACACAAGGGAGAGCCCTTGATAAGACTGGTCAACAGTTAGAACAATGGGCTGTTGCTCAGTATGACAAAGCATTAGCTGCAGAAGATAAAAAAGCTCAGGCTGAAGAGAAAAGATTAGAAAGAGAAGCTGCGGCGGAACAAAAAAGGCTAGACAGAGAAGCTGATATGGCTGCTGAACAAAAGAAATTGCAGATGCAGGTGGAGGAAAGGAGATTTGAAGCTGAACAAAAGAGATTAGACAAAGAAGGCTGCTGCAGAGGAGAGGAAAGCTCAAGCTGCTCAAGCTGCAGAGGAGAGGAAAGCTCAAGCTGCTCAAGCCGAGGCTGAAATTAGGCTGAAAAGGAAAATGGAACACGAGGAAAGACTCGCAACTTTGGAGTTGGAGAAATTGAAATTGGCGAGTACGGGTGCTCAGCAAACAACTTCGAGTACGACAAGGGAGTTTGTTAGTAGGATTAAATTGCCTCATTTCAATCCTTTAAAGGATGACGTAGCAGATTATCTAGATAGATTCCAATTTTTGTGCGATACGCATAACATAAAAAAGGAAAAATATGTTGAACAACTGATGCCATTTTTTACAGGTGACACAGTGACTACTCTTATGACAATAGACGAACATGAGAGGACTAATTATGATGTTGTCAGGGCAGCATTGCTAAAAAAATATCAACTAAAACAAGAAGACTATCGTCTTCGTTTTAGGACAATGTTGCCAGAAAATGGAGTAGATTTCTCTGATTTTGTTACAAAGATACGTCGTACATTTACACGATGGGTTGAGTTGTCTCAGATTGAGAAAACATATGAAGGTCTAATGGACTTATTATTGCGAGATAAGGTTTTGTCATCTGTTAATGATTCTTTTCTTGCATTCCTTCATGAGCGTAAGCCTAAAAACTTAAAAGAAATGGAGGAATACTGTTGTCAGTATGCCACAGCACATCCCCATGCTACAGTTAGCAATTCTAAAGTGAAAGAAGGGTTGCCAGCTGCTTCGGCAACACCATATGGCCCTAATTTCAAAAAAAAATTTCAGGGTGCTCAACAAAATTGGAATAGGGGAAGTAATCAAAATTACACTCAGAAGCGGAGTAATCCAACACATGATGGTTCTTCGTCTATGCAGTGGAGACAAGATGGTAGTTCTCGTAATTTTAGTGGTAATAATTTGAGACACTTTCGCAAAGGCTATCCAAATAATAACTATTCAAATTTTCGAGGTAATCATTCTCGACGTCAAGATTATGACGATGGTGAATTTAGAAACCGGGATTCAAACCGGAATGATGATTACAATAGGCAATATGATAACAATTACAGGGGAAATGATAGTCGAAATAATTACAGGGGAAATGATAATCGAGGTAGACCTAGGTTTAACAAGAAAAGACCTTACCAACAGGCAAACTCTGCACAACAAGAGTTTGATGGAGCCTGTAATACAGCAAATGATAGTGGTAACTCTAGGGCTATCACTGGTTGTGCTTTCGATTTTGGGAGAGCAACTGAATGCCCCCAATGCTTAACATTGTTTGACTCATCAACTGTATCTACGCTAAGTTGTGGTCACCCTCTTCCTGCTCTACCTGCTACAGTTGCGCATGATGGGAGAGGATCTCTCATCTTAGATAAAGGTCTAATAAATGATAGGCTAGTCTCAGTACTTTTCGATTCGGGATGTACTACCGTCGGGGTTAAGGAGTCTCTGATAGATCCTTGCTGTGCCACTGGAAAAACAATCAAATGTGTTACATTTGGTGGTACTATGGAAAGCTATCCTACTGCTATTATTAGGATTGACACTCCTTTCTTCACAGGAGATGTCCATGCATGTCTTCTTCCTAATCCTATTGCGGATCTTATAATCGGTCGTATTCATGGGGTTAAGGAATGCACCCCGCAACAAATTTCTAGTTGGGAAGAAGAAAACATTCAAACGGTCAATGCAGTGATGACAAGAGCTCAAGCTCTTAATCCCCCAACTTCATCTGATAATAGTAATGAAGTTGATAGCCAAGACGAGCACTTGGTGATTTCCCATGACTCGTTTGTTAAACGTCAAGAAGAGGATCCTTCTTTGAAGAAATACTTCCTTCTTGCAAAGAAAGGGGGAGATCCCAATCAAAATACGAATCACAAATCGTATATTACTATGAAGAATGGTATATTGGTACGAATGGTACAACACTCGGACAAGTCTATGCATTCGCAAATTCTTGTGCCTAAGTGTATGAGAGCCTTAATTCTTCGGCATGCACACGATTCTCAGTGTGCTGGACACATGGGTTTTTCCAGAACTAAAACTAGAGTCCTTGCGTCATTCTTTTGGCCATTCGTGAATAAAGACATCCGAATTTATTGCCGATCTTGCAAAATTTGTCAAGAGGTCAAGTCTAGGGGTCCGAGACATGCTGCTCCTATTCAGGCTGCAGATATTCCGATTCGGCCGTTTCAGAAAATGGCTATAGACATCATTGGTCCGTTCAAAATTAAGTCAGCCAGAGGACACCAATTTATCCTCACTTGCGTGGACATGTGCACGCGTTGGCCAGAGGCTATTCCTCTGAAGAGCATATCAACTGTCGATATCGCTGATGCTCTTTGGCTCGTATTTTCTCGTCTGGGATTCCCCGGAGAAATACTGTCGGATCACGGCACTCAGTTAATTTCGGACGTTATGTCTCAGGTAATGGCTACGCTAGACATTAAAAGGTCTCTCAGTAGTATTTATCATCCAATGTCCAATGGATTGGTAGAACGTCTTAACAGGACACTAAAGAACTTACTTGGCAAGATAACAGAGGATCATCCTGAAGATTGGGACAGGGTTTTACCTGCAGTCCTCTTTGCCTATAGAGAGGTTCCCAACGAGCATACAGGGTTTTCTCCTTTCGAACTTGTCTTTGGCGCGCAACCGCGCGGGCCAATGTCCTTGTTACACGATTTGATAACTTCCGATAATATTGACGATGATACACAATCGTCATATGAATATGTTTATAGCTCTTAGAGAAAAGATTATCGAATCGTGCAGGTTAGCAACTTCATCTTCCGAATTTGCGAAAGAAAAAGCTAGGCGATTTGCTAATAAGAAAAGACGCCTACGTCAACTTTGTCCTGGAGACAAAGCATATGTCTTACTGCCCTCAAGAGAGAATAGACTTCTCATTTCTTGGAAGGGTCCATACACTATAGTCTCGAAAATTTCTGATGTCGACTATATTGTCGATGTGGATGGAAGGCATAAAACCTTCCATATAAATATGCTAACAGAGTTTATTGAACGTCCAGACTATTTACAGCCTATTTTCCAGGCGACGGACGACTCTCCAGTTCAACATGGTCACATCTCATCCCTGTCTGTTATACAGGATGAGGAAACTATTTTTTCTGACGTGAACTTACCTCTTCCTACGATTCCACTTACTTCAACGGAATCGTGGAGAGACGTTACAGTCTCTTCCAACTTGTCTTTTGAGGAACAGCGTCAAGTATCCTCTACGTTACAATCATATCAGGATGTCCTTACCGACATTCCTGGACACACAGATGTCATAGAACATGACATCATACTTACTGATCGTAATCCGATCAGAGTAAGACCATACCCAATACCTATTCATTTTCAAGCACAAGTCGAGAAAGAATTGGATGAAATGATTCAACTACAAATAATTGAACCATCCACTTCAGCTTATTCTTCGTCGATAGTTATTGTTCGAAAGAAAGACAATAACATACGTCTTTGCGTTGATTATCGCAAATTAAATCAAGTTACGAAGTTCGATGCTGAACCTATGCCGTTATTAGATGATCTACTTATTAGACTTTCTAAAGCTAAATTCTTTACTAAACTAGACTTGTCGAAAGGTTATTGGCAAGTCCCACTGACGGAACACGCCAAACCTCTCACTGCTTTTTCGACACCTAGGGGTCTCTGTTTCAATGGAATTTTATGCCTTTCGGGCTTATGAACGCCCCAGCGACTTTCGTACGCATGATGCGACGAATTCTATCAGATCGTGCAGATGTCATTGCATATTTAGACGACATCTGTCTTTTCAGCGATACTTGGGAAGAACACTATTTGGGTCTAAAGGAATTGCTATCTACTCTACGTGAGCATAGTTTGACTGCTAAACCCTCTAAAGCTTTTGTTGGGTTTAGTGAAATTTCCTTCCTAGGTCATCGAGTTGGTCATGGTCTGTTGAAGACAGAGGACAAAAACATTTCAAAGATATTAAATATCTCGGTTCCGAAGACAAAAAAGCAAGTGCGTAGTCTCTTGGGATTGATACAATTCTATGGAAGATTCATTGAGAATCTGTCCTCCATTATGGCACCACTTTCAACGTTATTGAAAAAAAGGTTCTCCTAATATGGTGCGTTGGTCCCAAGAATGCCAATCTTCATTGGATCAGGTTAAGAATTTGTTCTCATCTCATCCTATCTTAAGACTACCGACGATTGATAAGACTTTTGTCCTTCGTAGTGATGCCTCTTCCACTGGCATTGGAGCGGCACTAATGCAGGAATATTACAGGAACTCTGCATCCTGTAATGTATATTTCTAGGAAGCTGAATGCGGCAGAAAGGAATTACTCGGTTTTGGACCGTTTATTGTTGGCTATGGTTAGGTCCATTCTTACGCTGCAACGTTTCCTTCTGGGCGCGCATTTCTTTATGGAAACCGACAAAAAGCTCTTAACGGCTATGCAAAGTAAGGATTTGAAGAGCTCGAGATCTACTCGTTATGCTATTGCTCTTCTAGCTACTTTCCATTTTCCACGGTGCGAGCTATCGTGGTTCGGATTTAATGTGATGGCCTGGACATATTGTCTAGATTGCCCACATGATTCCAGTTAAATCTTGTGTGTCCTAGTTTTTCTGATATACTTTCAGACTTAGGTCTGTCCTTAATATCATAATATGTTGTAATTACAAATGTAGTTGGATGATGTTTTAGGATATATTTTAACAAATTTCAATTCTGACCCATCCATCAGTGATCTGTATGCTAAAATAGCATTGACAATTGTATATTGGCTATGATTAAT